>OZJO01001282.1:0-59120 GCA_900406225.1 Acrobeloides nanus
CAGCTGTATGTTAGGGGCCTTCCGAGATGATCCCAAAACACGCGAAGAATTTTTGACTCTAATCAAGAAATAAGGGACTTGTATATGCTGCTTTTAGTCAACTTTTTGTTTACGGTTATTTATGCCCATAAAGTGTGATATTTCAATCAGTCCACTCGGAAAAAACACTACGAAAAAATGATATATTCGGAAAGTTTATGAAAAATGGTTTTTATGGCATCTTCCGAATCGTTGTAGTTTTTGAAATAATTGCATGTGAAATTGGATTTTGAAATTTTGTGTATTATAACGAAAACTTCACACATAGTCGTTAAATACCTGAATCAATTAAAATCTGTAAATTGAGAAGAAAATAATTTAAAATCTTTGAACATTTAGAAAATATAAATATATCATTTTTATAACTCGACGAGACGAATAAAATGACACTAAAATTATGAAAAAATGATATATTCGCGTTGGTTTGGAACATATTGACTTTCCATCTGATTATTACTGCTACTAGTTGATGGCATCGGGAACCATTGATCTTCGTCTAATTGCGTCGAACCGTGAACAAAAAACATGAATGATGAAAAAATGCCTCTACAATATTTTGGGGGTCTTCTACATCTTTAGATTAAAGAACAGTACTCTATTCAAAAAGTTTGTGTATTACAACGAAAACATGAACAATTTCAAAAACTACAACGATTCAAAACATATCGTAAAAACAAAAAATGCCCCATTTTTCATGAACTTTCTGAATATACACAAAAAATGAAAACTTTTTTTCCTACCGGACTGGTTCCTTTTTCGCTAGAGACGAAAAAGGAACCAGTCCATGAAATATACGACTTTCGTATATTTCGTCGAGGCGCTCCGAGATCAAGGAGACCGAGTTCTGGCAGTAATTACCTCTATACCTCTATAGGAGGGGTATAATCAAGGTAAAATCATCTAACTTTCGATAATAAAAAACAAAGAAACTAAGATGATTTTTTCTTCGATAATAAGGTAATTATGCGATGCAAACCGCGGGAGGGGATGAAAGGCACCGGCAAAAAATGTATAAAAAAAGTACCGGTCTAAAATCGCCGGATAAGTGCCGGTGCTGGCACTTATCCGACCATTTTGGTCTGGCACTTATCCGGCGATTTTAGTCCTTCAGTGGCACATTTTGGGCCGGCACCTCTTTATCTTCGTCCTCAAAATTCGCATATTTCTGGCCGGTGACAAGGATTGTCACTTATCCATCCCTATTACGCATAGTTATGGAATTAAAACAATAATGTCATTGTTGTTGATATTGAGCCAATACCAATGGAGCAAGAAGCAGCAGCGGGTGGACAATTGGTTCCAATGGAAGGAGATGAAGATGGACACTTTTCTAAAAGTGTTGAAGAAGATGACGATTGGATTTCATCTCGTCAACGTGCTTCTACAGGGTGGCCCAAAAGTTTTTCATGAAAAAATAATTGCGCCATCGTGTTCCCCGCATAAAAATGTGGATATACTAAAATTTTCATGAATTATTTTGCCTACAAATAAAAAATAATTTTGGGCGCTGGATCAATACCCGGCCCTATGAGTGAAGGCCGTGCACGTTAGCCACTCGGCCATGGGTAAAAAAAGACTTTTAAAAAAGACTCTCTAGGGGTAATTTTATGCGAAAAATCGATTGCGTACATTCTCGCATCTTGAAAATGCTTTCGTGCTCATGATTCAGGGAAAATATTGATCGTCATATAAATGGCCTTTTTTGATACGGGGAAAGATTTTCAGGTCTCGGAAATGTGAAATTCGGATTTCCCGCATAAAATTACCCCTAGAGGGGTCAATTCCAGATGAAAAAATTTTTTTCGAAAAATTTCATGTTCAGTGGGATACCCTATCGATACTGGTTTCACGTCACTTCGTCGAAAACGTCACTTCGTCGACTGCGTCACTTAGTCGAAACGTCACTTGGTCGACACGTCACTTAGTCGACCCGTCACTTAGTCGAAACGTCACTTAGTCGAACACGTCAGTTGGTCGACTACGTCACTTCGACCTATGTAATATTTTTTTCGAGTATTTTTTTTTGTAATATTTTGTAAGAGACCAAGATGCAAGTATACCGTTTTTATTATGGCTCATAAAAATGTGGTCGAATAAATCTGGCTTAGGGTCTAAGCCTAAGGCCAAGGCCTAAGGCCAAGGCCTAGGCCTAAGGCCTAATATTTTTGTTTTTTAATATTTTTTAAATGTATGAGCAATAAAGACACAACTGATTTTTGATTATAAAAGGTAAGAAAAAGAATAATTTTGAACAGGAGACGGTACATGTGTCGACCAAGTGACGTGGTCGACCAAGTGACGTTTCGACTAAGTGACGCAGTCGACGAAGTGACGTTTTCGACGAAGTGACGGTACACGATCGATACTAGTTCCAAAATTTTTTATTAAAAACCAGTAGGCATATTTCAGAGATCGCTTTCTTCGTGTTTTTTAATTTCTACGCGCGCAAAAAAACAAAGTTTTTCATTTGATTTTTCAAACTTTGTATGAATTGATTTTACACAGGTTGTCTCACATGTGTGTATCAACTAGGGTTGTATCCGGTCGGTTAACCGTAACCGGAACGATTTTGGCCAAATTAACCGAACCGATAACCGGAACGAAATTAACCGGATTAACCGATAACCGTATCCACTAACCGATCGGTTAATTTCGGTTTAAGCACTGGATAAAATGGCATTTAAAAAGTCATAATTTAGTGCTGATAGCCCAGAGGAGACCGGGCATTAGTGCGCAAATTAGGGGGAATTTTCACAGATCCGAAATTTTTAACAAATTTTCGTCGCGGCTCGAAATTTGCTGAGCATTTTCACATAAAAATGATGTTTAAATAAAATTTTTGCGCCCAGCGTAGCCAGGGGCTGCGGCGATGAAGCCTCCTGTCACACTGAAGGCGCGAAGGAAAATTAGAAAAGTTAATGATTAATATAAGAGGACCTTTATGATTTTTTCGGATTTTTTTTAGACTTTTGGAAATTCAGCCCCCGTCGTCAAATTCTGGCTACGCCCCTGTTCGCGCCTATCGGCTCTAAAACATAGTGGACCAAGGTAATTAAAAAAAAATTTTTTTTTAATATCGAAAAAAATCGCTGATCATCCCTTAAGTTTTTGCCCAAAAATTTGGAAAAAATTTATAAAAAACATAAGAGGGGACAAGGTAAATTTTTGAAAATTCTTTGAAAAAAAACCGAATTAACCGATCGGTTAACCGACCGAATTTTCAAATAACCGAATTAACCGAACCGATAACCGGATCATCAATAACCGGATTAACCGATAACCGGAACGAGCCAAATTAACCGACCGAATACAACTCTAGTATCAACTATGCGAAATGCAACATTTTTCACGTGAGTTGTCTGGTTGATATTTTATTTCGTGCAGACCCCGGGCTGCGCACCTTTGTGTTTGTTTCATACGCTAGGATAACCTAAAAAACATTTTTCCTTTATAACTTTTTTCAGTTAAACTGTCATAAAAAGATATTTACGCCATTAGATTGGTCATAAAAAATGGCGTAGAAAGCTATATAAAACATTGGTGTAAAACTTTAAAAATCGAAAAAAACTGTTTTTCGGTTTTGGTTGTTTTTTCCTATCTCCCCACCTTTTTTATCGAGAACGGCGCTAACGATGTTGCCAATTTTTGGATATGTTCTTCGTGGTGATGTGCACAATGTCATATGTGCAAATGACGCTGCGCAAATGTATGCGCAAATGTGTGCGCAAGTGATGCCAACCCTGTCGGAGAGGTAGCAGGCGCGCGAACATACTTGGGCATTGGGTAGTTTTTTCGCTACCCAGGGATAGTGCATTTAGCAGGAGATAAAGAGGGGGTAGAGCAGGCCGGAATTTTTTTAAACAAAAATCATAATTTTTTGAACATTTTTAGCTTAAAAGCAAGCATTTTCCAAAAAAATTTTCGGCTGCGCCGCTGGTTTTTTGCTATAATACAGGGGGTTAAAATTACTCTCCTGATTTTAAGGTTTTTGATTTTTCTCCTTTTGGTCATAAAATCTCGTTTCGGATGTATATGCGGCACCAAAAATTGTTTGACAACAATACTGATAAGGTTAAACCAGGAACTAACAAAACGTCCTAAGTGCTCACCCCATTAATGGAGTCGCTAGATCTGGGTGATAAGAATGTTTTTAAGAACAAAGTCTTTAATAGCTCTATAAAAACAATATTAAGAGGAAATTTTATGCTTTTTGCTGAAATGCAATCTTTTTATTACATTAATATGATGTTTGAGAGAGCTTATTGGTTTATATAAAAAGAGTAGAACCTGAGTAAGATCGCATTTGGCGATTGCCACAGGTCGTATAGGTGGATGGAGGTATTCAAGTAGAACTGTTTTATAGGCAATTGTTGGAGCTACTTCGTTTCTTATATGCACCATTGAACGTGGTCTAAAATCGAAAAATTTTATTTTTCGAAATTTTCTCAAAAATGACCCTATTAGAGGTAATTTTATGCGGAAAACACGTTGGCGATGTTATTTTTGCGTAAAAACGCTTCCATTTTTTAGAAAATAGAGTTTTTGCATATTAGCTTTTTCGTAGAAATATGTAGAAAGTATATATTTCGAAAAAGCTAATATGCAAAAACTCTATTTTCTAAAAAATGGAAGCGTATTACGCAAAAATAACACCGCTAACGTGTTTTCCGCATAAAATTACCCCTAATAGGGTCATTTTTAAGAAAATTTCGAAAAATAAAATTTTTCGATTTTAGACCACGTTCAATGGGGCATAAGAGCCGAAGTAGCTCCAACAATTGCCTATAAAACAGTTCTACTTGAATCCCTCCATCCACTTATACGACCAGTGGCAATCGCCAAATGCGATCTTACTCGGGTTCTACTCATCTAGCGACTCCATTAATGGAGTGTGCACTTAGGACGTTTTGTTAGTTCCAGGATTTAACCTTATCAGTATTGTTGTCAAACGATTTTTGGTGCCGCATATACAAAGCGATCATTTTGGTCTGCAACATCAATGTTATTAGTCGTTCTCGTACCCCCTCTAACGAATTTCTATGCGGTTTTTTTAAAATTGTAGCTGAACAATGGTCGAATAAGTGTTGATAAAAATTGTCAAAATCCGTTGATTCTAACATTGTCAAAAATTACTTTGAAGTTTTCAAAGTCGATTTTCTTCACCTTAACAAAATGTTAGAAATTTAATTTTTGTATGAAAATACAGAGCTTTAGTCCCTCTATCACTACACCATCCCCACATGGTATATTAGCTTAAAAACTGTAATTTTCAACAATTTTTTGCGATAAATGCTTTCGTTCTGCCTTAAATATCTAGGATATGCCTTTATTTTATTTTTAAGATATTTTAAAAATCATGTTACATTAACAAAATTTTGACATATAAGCGCACCGGAATTAAAATTTTTCAGTACCCTCCCCCAAAAAATGGCTAAATTTTTCCAGTCGACTCCACTGAAGAGCCACAAGACCCAGAAGATAAAAAAAAATTCTGAAGATCCAGATATTCAGTGAAAAATCCAGATATTCAGAAAAAATTTAGGCATTTTTTGGGGGTTCCAAAAATTTTAATTCCGACGCACTTATATTAAAAATTTATAAGCTGCTATTTTATAGTTCAAGTTCAAATTTCAAAATCAAAACATGAAAATTTTTCTTTTCATTATTTTTCCATTGGCAATCACCAAATTATTCGAAAATTGGTGCTTGCTGTCCATGCTTTGTTCAAGTGTAAAATTCCAAGTTGGCGCCACCGTAACGTTGCCTTCATGTCCAATAGTAAGATTATAAGCTTGTAGGCTTGTAACTTTTCCTCCATAGCGATAAAACAAGTTTCTTTTGTAAATGGTTGAATTCCAAGTAGGTAGGGCAGAGAAGTTTCCAGTGTGCGCAAAAGTAAAGTTATGACTTGTTTTTCCACTTTGAGCATAAGTAAGGTTCCAGGATGGAAGTTTGGTAACATTACTTTCATGTACAATAGTGAAGTTATAAACTTCATGAGTAGTGGAATTTTCATGTTGATAGGTAAAATTCCAAGAGGGTAAAAATGTTAAGTTTCCAAAAAGTTTATTTTTCGGGGTAAGGCTATTTTTATTTCCAAACTCATAAGTGAAATTCCAAGCTGGAATTTTTGTAACATTTCCTTCAAATCCGAGTGTTAGATTCAAAAAATGTCTTGTTGTAGAATTTCCATGGAGATAAGTAAAATTCCAAGATGGAAGTAACATTGAGCCATTTCCAGCAAACTTGGTGGTAAAATTATAACTTGGGATAGTGGCATTTCCCACATGGCTGGTAGAAAAATTCATTGTTGGCAAGCTTGTAAAATTTCCATTATGACTGAGAACAAGTGTATGGGTCGTACCATTTTTATAACTTCCAGAAAAATTACCAGCATGACCAATAGTAAAACTGGAGTTGTGCTCTTTTGACTGCTTCCCATCATAGCCATAAGTAAAGTTATAACTTAATAAGTTAGTCAAATTTCCTTGATGAAGCATAGAAAGGTTATAAAAGTGTTGGCCCATATTCAAATAAGTGAGGTTCCAAGATGGCAACTTGGTACCATTTCCTACATGCTTGATTGTAAAATTATATACTTCGTGGCTAGTCTTATTTTCATGGATATAGGCAAAATTCCAAAATGGTAACTTTGTAAAATTTTCAGCAGATTGACTAGAGTTTCCTTCCAAATGGTAAGTGAAATTCCAGGATGGCATCAAGGTTATGTTTCTCCCAAAGCCAATAGAAAAGTTGGCAGCTTGAATTTTGGAGGCATTTTTGTTGTAATAGGTAAAATTCCAAGATGGTAAAATAGTTGAATTACCAGAATGCTCAAGAGTAAAGTTGTAGCTGTGTTGATTTGTATTATTAGCTTTGAGATGATAAGTAAAGTTAAGGGTCGGCATGACTAAAAAATATGCTATATACAAGGTGCTCTAAAAACTAATTTTTCGATTTTTTAAATTTTACTACTATTCACTAAAGTAATTCTATATATATCCAGATACTACGTAGTCAAAATTTTCGGATATTTGAGCTCCTACCCCTGTAATCAACCGTAATCATTTGGCTACCCCCTTCTACGTGGGTGTTTAATCTTGACGGATCAGATGGATCCGAATGAAAACTTCGTTTTTGTCCAAGATAACGTTCCGATCGTTCTTGTTAACTCTAGAGCCCGGAGCCCCTAAGAATTAGAGTGGCTCTATCTTTATGATTGGCAGTTTATAATGGACACCTGGATTTTTTTTGTTACTGTAACACCTACCATTGTATCCAATCGTCAGGTTATAAACGGTCAAATTCATAATCTTATTATTATCACCCGAAAAGTTTCCAACATGGCCAATACCAAAACTATAATTTTGGTGTTTCAAAAAATAGCCATATGTATAATTCCATGATGGAAAAGTTGTTGAGTTTCCTTCATACACCATAGAAAAGTTATTGGAATGTTGATCTTTATGAAGATAGGTAAGGCTAAATGATGGCCTCAAAGTTTGGTTTCCTTCATGCCCAATAGAAAAATTATAAACTTGTTGATTTGTAGCATTTTTAAAAGAAAGATTCCATTTTGGTAAGCTTGTGAAGTTTCCTATGATAGTAAAGTTGTAGTGTGTTTCCTTGTCAAGCCCATTATAGCGGTAGGTAAAATTCCAGGAAATCGATTTTTCCACTTTTTCTTGTTTCACCATAGTGAAATTATAAAAATGCGCCCCAGAGTAGTAAGTGTAGTTCCAAGAGGGAAAATCGGACATTTTTCCAACGACCAGCTTATAAGAATTCTTTTTTGCATCATGACCAAAATGTCGATAAGTAAAATTCCAGGCTGGTCTATTCAAACCATTTCCTGGATGACCAATCGAAAAGTTATAGCCAAATTGCTCGGTAGTGTTTACAACAGTAAAGTTCCAAACCGGTAAATTTTTGAATGTGCCATTTTGCGCAATAGAAAAGTTGAAATTGTGCAATTTTGAGGCGTTTGCATCATGTTGATAAGTAAAGTTAAAGGTAGGGGCATCGTTGATTTTATTGATTTTCAAAGATTTAGGTGCCTAAACATTGACTTTAAAATATTATATTTTAGAAAGAGAAATGTTCTGTGTATTGAAACGAAAATCTGAATTTGAATTCCTGAAGGAATTTTTGAAAAATTCCACCACCAACCGATAGAGCGCATCGAAAAACGGTAGTACCCCAATTTTTATGGAAAACATATTCTTCGTTTTTGAGAAAATTTAGTTCAAAGTTGCTAAATTTCGGTCAATTTATGCAAATTTCGATTATTTTTATCAAACTTTGAACTAAATTTCCTCAAAAACGAAGAATATGTTTTTCACGAAAATTTGGATACTATCGTTTTTCGATGCGCTCTATCGATTGGCGGTGGAATTTTTTAAAAATTCCTTCAGGAATTTAAATTTAGGTTTTCGTTTCAATACACAGACCATTTCACTTTTCGGCAATGTGTACAATCGATTCCCCGCATAGAAAACCCCCCGAAAGAATCATTTTTATAACGATATGATTGAATTTGCAAAAGCCGGTTATTTGCCGAACGAATTAAAGGACCAGTCCAGTAATTTACAACCATATGAAAAAATGATATATTCTGAAAGATCATGAAAAATGGAGCATTTTTTGTTTTTATGGATCAGAATTTTCTGAATCGTTGTAATTTTCGAGATAATTGCGTTTGAAAATTTGAATTTGTGACAAGCTCTTCGTTGTAATTCGCAAACTTTTTTGAATTTTTGTCGAAAAAATCGATTTTTGCATCGATTTTTTAAATTTTCATAAAATGAACATTGTAGCAATTTTTTATAGCTAAATGAGACGAACCAAATGACACCAAAATTATCCAATTTGAACATTGTTTTGGGTTATTGAAACGAAAACATGAATCAGGATTTTCGTTTCAATAAGTTAGTCCGAACAGGAAAGAAACNAAAAAGTTTGTGTATTACAACGAAGAGCTTGTAACAAATTCAAACGCAATTATCTCGAAAACTACAACGATTCAGAACATGCCGTAAAAACAAAAATGCTCCATTTTTCATGATCTTTCCGAATATATAATTTTTTCATATGGTTGTAAATTACTGGTATATAATGGTCCCATTTATGATCTTTTCAAAAATATCATGGAAAAATCGAAAATTTCCGCTCCCCCCCCTTTTTGGCGTCTGAAATTATGCCACTGATTGAGATGCACCCAAAATTTTCCGATTTTTTCTTTTTGAATTCTGTCAAAAAAAAGGTGCGCGCTCTAAAATTTCTTTTAACAAAAACAAATTACTACAATAAATTACCCGTAAATTTCTTCCAAGAATACTAGTTCCGAATATTGTAAGCAAGAAAAGAAATGTCACGAATATTTTATGGTTATTCATCTTACTTCTTAAGAGTTCTACGCTCCAAATTAAGATTCCATAAACTTCTCAGCATAACTTAGCCCTTTTATATACAGTATTCAAATGTCATGTTTTATCATTTGTTCATTAATCATTGGTTGACGCTGCATTGATGATATAGAATTAACGTTTCAATGTAGAATGGAATGCATTTTGCCCTCATATAACAGGATATGGGCACATTCATTAATTGATAAAAACAGATTACTTAAAGGTTAAAAGCTAGAGACCAAAATTCAGGTATAATAACATTTAATATGATATCATAAAATTATTAGAACAATCACCTTATTCACGTGAATCATAGGCGGGCAAGTAGGAGGAGGTAATAAAATTTGAGTGGGTTCCCCCCATAGGTGACGCTAGGATAAATTTTCTAAATTCCTCTTCAAGAATAGCTAGTTTTATTGCTACATCAAAGGTAAAGAGAGTCATTGAAACAAGCATCCAAGTCTTAAAAATCAAAGTTTATTTTTTATATAAAATTATTGTACATAAACCTATACTAACTAAGTTTAAATAAAACTTATTGGCATTAGAAGAAATGTTATCCCTGTTGCATAATTCTTCGTTACAATAACATGTTCGAGAAAACTCATTACCACAACATTCTTCTTCGCAATCGCGAGGCTTTTTGGAACACCACCTTGAGCTGACATTAAAACGGAAACTATATTTACTCGTATAATCGACGTTGAAAGTTGTATAGCAAAAATAATTTTTGCTAGAACATTCGGTTGTTATTCCTGGGTTGCATGGGTCTCCTGTTTTGCAGTAATAACACTAAATTTGGTTATCATTGTGTTAGTGCAAAGTGGATGGTGGATAAATATAGACTAAAGGAAATAGTACCAGGGGCCGAGCACCTTCGGCGCTCGCGAAGCCTTCAAAAGTGAACTTACAATCATATGAAAAATGATCATATTCTAAATCGTTGTAGTTTTTGAGATAATTGCGTTTGAAATTTGAATTTGTGTACAAGCTCTTCGTTGTATTACACAAACTTTTTTGAATTTTTTGCGGAAAAATCGATTTTTGCATCTATTTTTTAAATTTTCATAAAATGAACATTGTCGCAATTTTTTATAGCTAAATGAGACGAACAAAATGACACCAAAATTATCCAATTTAAACCTTATTTTGGGTTATTGAAACGAAAATCCTGATTCATGTTTTCGTTTCAATAACCCAAAACAATGTTCAAATGGGATAATTTTGGTGTGATTTTGTTCGTCTCATTTAGTTATACAAATTGCTACAATATTCATTTTATGAAAATTTAAAAAATAGATGCAAAAATCGATTTTTCCGCAAAAAAGTTTATGTATTACAGCGAAGAGCTTGTACACAAATTCAAATTTCAAACGCAATTATCTCAAAAACTACAACGATTTAGAACATGCCGTAAAAACAAAAAATGCTCCATTTTTCATGATCTTTCCGAATATATTATTTTTTCATATGGTTGTAACTGACTGGACTGGTCCTTTAATGTTATAGCATACTGACCTATGTACAGAGGCCAATGTGGAGAGAAGCAGGAGGTCAAAAATTTATAAAAAATCTTACTCGTAGCGCATTACACTCCAATATAAACGACAGAACACCAATTATTAAGCTCAATATTCGAGAATTAAACATGGTTAACAAAATAAAACTTTACTAGAAAATCTATGGACTTAACAACATCATATCTTTAAAAGTCTAGTCAATTAAGTTTATTCTTTCTGACAAGAACATATGCCGTTCAATAAACTGGTGTGTGCAATTTTTTTATTCTCAAACTTGAATATGACTTCCGTTTTTCGACCATTATTGCATCTTTATGAATGAACTCTTTTATTATTAAATTGCTTTAAATTTTCGGTGGGTGCCAAAGTTGAGTGTAAACAATTTTTATTATTCAAATGAAGAAAAATTTAAAGTGCACAAAGTTTTATAAAAGGAAAAATCACAATGCGTTTGTTCTATTATCGTTCATATGTAGTATTGGGATGTCGAGCGCCTTCGGCGCTCGCGGTTTTTCTGAGAGTGACTCCGAGCGGCACTCCCGAGCGACGCTCCCAGTTAAAAATGTAACAATTTTTTTAAAAGTTTTACACATGTGTAAATTTTTTTAGTTTAAAAAATTTACGATTCGACCCTTTCCTGCGGTAAAAACTCAAAAACTCCTTCGAATTCGTGTTCTCTCATACCCCAACCCCCCTGATTACAAAAAATCAGTCGATTTAGAGAACTTTTTGAAAATTCGAATTTTTCACCTTGGTCCCCCATGGGCAAAAAATGAAAAAAATTTTGCTTCCGATGATTTTGGTGTCAATCATCTTTTCTCATAGTCCCCTACAACTTTTGTAATGACACTATCAGTTTAAATCTATTGTTCCTGAGATCGTCTATGCGCATACGCAGACAGACATTACACGTTTATAGTAGTAGGATGGTAAAAATAAAAGATCGTTAAAAGCCGAGATCAACATTCGAATGGTCTAGTTATTCATTCAGCTATGCCGGCTGCTAAAAATTCTCATACGTCGTTGTTCACATAAAGTTTGTTCTTCTTTTAGTTGGTCTATGATTTCATTATAGTTGATTAAATCACTATTTCCCCGTTGTTGACATCTGAAATTAGATTACAATCAGCGTTACTGTTTTTAAAAAATCGCATCTCAACTTTCCTCCCCATCCTCCAAGATTTCATGTGCTAAATTTCATTTTTTTTAATGGACTCGCCACCCCTAATTCCAATGTTTAAAGTTACAAACTTTTACTTACTGTGTTATTTGCGGACAACAATTTCTTAGTATTTGACACTTTTCTTTCAATCTATTTACTTGTCTATAACATTCTTTGCTAGTCATTTTATCATCTTTTGAAGATTGCTTTATTAATTCCATAATATCCGGAATTAATTTAATTTCTGAGCATGTTGCAGTGTAATTTTTGAGCAGGTAATGTACTTTCTGAGCAAGCACAAGCTAAAATTAGAATCTTATTTTTAACTAGCCGTAGTGCCCTGTCGATGCGGATTCAGGCCCTACGGTACTACATTCCAAGTTTCAAAATTCCACTTTCCATTCTCACATACACACAAAAGCATTCAAACAACACATAGACACCACATACAAAATACACATAACACTCTGAGCATATTGCAGTGTAAGGGGGAAGAGAGCCTCCCCCACTCTATCCCCCCTCTTCCTCCCTCTTCTTCCTTCCCCCTCTTCCTCTCTACCCCCATCACTCCATCCCTTCATCTCTTCCTCCATTCCCCTGCCCAAACCCTTCCTCTCCGCTTCATCTTCTTTCACACTTCCTCTGTCTTTCTCCCTTACCCTCGACCTCCCTATTACCCTATCCCTACTACCGTAAACTTATCACTTGTTACTAATCAAGTACAACAATAGACCCTAGGTGATAACTTACGTTGTTTATAGAAGAAGGGTCATCATAGGTTTTTCTTATACACTCTATATTTTCTTTTGTTACATTGGCTCGCATGTTAAGGAGCTAAAAATGACATTTATCAACAAGAAGCATTGATCTGATAACGGCTGAGCAAATTTTGGCCAAGGTGATTGCCCCTCCCCACCCTGGATACTCGAATTCTATTCTCTTTCTTGAATATGCTTCCTAGGGCCTGGCTATTGTCAGTAGTGTCGTAGTTAGGGGGCACCGGGGCACTTGATCCCAAAATCCGAAAAATAAACAATTTTTCTTAATAATCCCCCTTTATATTTTTGTCCAAATTTTTTGAAAAAGTTTTTACACAAAATTTCATATTTTTTTCAATTTTCAATAAAAATATCCACTTTTTAAATTTTTACACTAAAGAATGCCATTTTCAAAAATCTTCAAATTTTCTCTATTTTTGCTCAAAAATGCGATTTTTTACTTTATTCGTAAATATTTTTTTACTTATTCATGAGAGTCGTGTCCCCCTCCCCACCCTGGAAAAAATATTGCCCCCTCAATATCTAAAAAAAGATTCGTGCCCCCTCCAAGTCCGAATCAGGATTATTTTAATTTGTTGAATCCTCGCTTTAAAGGACCAGTCTACTTTTGGAGATTTGATACAATGTGAAAGAGCATAAAATTTGGAGTATTTTTTGCTTTTACGACACTACTTGAAAATCCAACAGTTAAAAGTTATAGCGGAAAAAATTTTAAACAAGTTTGAACATTGAAACAAAGAGCCTGTATTGTTTGAATTTGCTTAAAATTTTTTAAATGTTAGGTTTAATTGAAAAATAAATACAGAGCTTTTTTGGTAAAAATCGAGACGAATAAAATAACACCGAAATTTTCCAATTTGAACATTATTTTGGGTTATTGAAACGAAAACTCTGATTCATGTTTTCGTTTCAATAACTAAAAATAATATTCAACTTGGATAATTTTGGTGTCATTTTATTCGTCTCGGTTTTTAGAAACAAATGCTGTATTATTTTAAAATAAACCTAATAATTTTTTATATTTTAAGCAAATTCATAAATTACTTTCAGGTGCAGGATCTTCGTTTCAATGTTCAAACTCGTTTGAAACGTTTTCCGCAATTTTGTTTCGCTCATAAATTTCAATCGTTAGACTTTCAAGTAGTGCCGTAAAAGCAAAAAATGCTCCAATTTTTGTGCTCTTTCACATGGAATCAACTCTCCAAAAGTAGACTGATCCTTTAAGCACTTGAACTTGTTCATATAATCGCAAAGTAATCGAAATAAAACTTAAACCTGTTTCTGTGTATCTGCATCGAGCACTTGAAGGCATTTTTGCCTAATGGTCGTATGATTTGTTTTAGAATTTTGCAAAAAGATTTCACGCATATCATGATCGGGTATTTCTAAATCCAAAAATACATGCAAAAAAATCTTTGTCCTCACCATAGTTAACTAGTTGAGTCGCAGAATCATAGCGTTCTGCACAAATTTGATACAATGAATTCACAGCATCGCTACATTCAATAGCTTGTGTACAAAACATTTTCTGCAAAACAAAACTAGCATCGATAGAGTTGTTAGCCACCAAGGTTTCTGGTGTTGTTATAAGAAACGATGATGTGGTGGAATCTGGATCTGATGAAAGTGAAATATTGTCATTGTTAACTTCCATACTATTAGACATCATTGGTTTAGCTTGAATAATAGATGGATCATCATCAACCATGGTACTATTTGCATGAAGTGGCTGCTCAATTTTTGAATCATTTGTAAAAGATTGCATCTTATTTTCAAGAGTTGGCAATTCACGGAGGTGATTTTCGGTTACAATAATTACAGGACCAGATTGAGAGAGTTTCGATTTTAGGTCAGATTTTAATTGAGTTCGTTTTTGTTTCCGTCGTTTTCTTAATTCTTCTATAGCTTGTAACATACGAATATCTTTTTCGCTTTGAATGGCGATAGTTGTGGATGGGAGTGGCTAAAAATTATATTATATTTTTAAGATGTTTGAGTTCAAAAGCGGCTTCGCCACGACATGAGGGCCGGGCCTCGTGGTTACACCTGTTCGTGAGAGGGGACCTCATATTTGACGCTCTCGCACCCTACCCATGTACGATTGGCCATCTCAATATTTTGTTGCTTATTCAAAAACTTACAATAGTTGTGGTACTTATATAATCTGACATATTCACTTTCAAACGAGGAAAAAAGAAATTCGCCAAATCATTGAAAACTTTTTCTGGTGGCGGTAATGTTGGTAATGTAGGAAATGGTAACAATGTTGGTAGAGTCCATGGCGTTGCGGTGGATGAAGAGGTTGTTACAATGTCGTTTGATGATCGAGTCGGCGCCCGACGAAATTCTCTTGCTTCACTAGTAGTCCGACGAAATTCTCTTGCTTCACTAGTGTTATCTGATGTTAAGCACTGAAAGTGCTCTAGTAAGCTGCGCTCATGAGCTCTTAAACCGTGATGAATTTCCATTAACATGTCACAACTAAAAAATTTACATATAATATAAAGTATAAATTGAGTTCCCGCTCCAAGCTTTCAGCTTTGTTGCCGATCAACAATAGCTATCAGGTACAAATGTGACATCTGTCATATTTGCCACATGATTCCCAGTCACATATGACAAATGGGACAAGTTTTGTCACATTTGTTATACGTGTCACACCGAGGTGTCCGATGTGTCACATCTGTCACGTTGAGGTGTCCGATGTGTCACGTATGTCGAGAGGTTAGGCTATATAAAGGACCCTGAAACAGCCCACTCTGTCCCTCGGAAAATCCAAGTTTAATTGTACTATGTTATCAAGAATAAAGGTCTTATAATAATATAGATTTTTTACATTATAACCCTAGGGACCCCCCTTCCCCCAGCTATCAGAGGCCGTTTCGAGTGACAAAACAGAGCTAACTATATATGATTCGCTCCAAGCCGGAAGCTCAATTTTATCAATAATAAGGCCAGTGGGACATATGCTTCCGTGTCCTCTTCCCAATGACTCCCCCCCCCTATGCCCTTTCCTTATGCTTTCTTTCCTATGCCACTGAATGGGAGGAGTTGCAGTCTAGCTACACAACTTACTGGGTGTATGCAGGGCAACAATCCCTCAAGTGATCACATTTGATCATGCTTTTCCTATACGTAGAGAAACAAGCTTGGGTTGAATTTATTGTTATATAGGACTCTGGTTGAATAAGCACTACTCTTTTCATGCATTCAGTTATCTAAAAAGCTATTAAGATAAACCGATTTACGCTAAATTATAAATTAGAAAAATTGATTACGAAACTGAATCGCAAAATTGTGGCATCTGATTGTTACTAGCCTATACCTAGTGGCGTAACTAGGATTCAGGTTTGGGGGCATACAGGTCAAGAACCTCATTTTTCTTAATAAATTTTTCCTTTTTTTTCTTAGATTTTCATTTTTTCTTAAGAAATTTCGGTTGGGGGGGGGCATGTGCTAGTGATCGATAGTCGATGAAATCCCGATCGACTCGATTTGACCGACTTTTTGACACTATCGACTCGATCGGTTTCTACTTTATCGACCTTCAAAATTTTCAACTACACTTTTTATCGACTTTAAAATGAACTGATTTTGGCTTTAAACTTTCGAAAAAGGATCAATTTCGACCGATTTCGTCTCGGTTTCGACTATCGATTACTAGCATGTGCCCCCTTAGCTACGGCCCTGCCTATACCTGATTTGTGCCAAGCTGAAAAGCCGGTGGTTCAACTTTTTCAATACATTTTGTAGTATCAATTTTTATTTGCTCAGCTAATGGCATGAAGCTTTCAACCAGCATCATTTTGATTCCTATAATATTATACAATTATTAAACTATACAGGGTGGTCCCAAAATAATTCGATATAATTTGTAGAATACTTATCTGAAGATCATCTACTGGAGGTAATTTTATGGGGGTCGATTGTGCACGATTTCGAAGCACAAAAAATTATATCTGGCGCTGATGTATATTTCCCTTCAATACATACAACCTTTCCTACTTCATGGTTGGGAAGGTTTTTGGATTATTTTTTAAAAAACATAGTAATGGGGTAATTTTATCCGATGAATCGATTGCGCGCATTGCTGAAGCATGAAAACATTTTCCTGACCATGAATCAAGCGATTTTTCCTTTCAATAAGCCCTCTTAATCAAAAATCCAAAATAGTTTCCTAATTCTGAATCAGGGGGAGTTGTGTGATGTATTGAAGAGAAAATTGTATGAATCAGCTTTAGATATAATTTTTCTTTCTTCGAAAACGCGCGCAATCGACTCCCCGTATAAAATTACCCTCAGATGGATGATTTTCAGATAAATATTCAACAAATTATATTGAATTAAAAAGTGTACAAGAACTTTGGGACCACCCTGTATAGGGATAATTTTTTACCGCTATAACATTCTGCTTTATCAGCAAATCTATAAAGATCACTAGTCGCAAAAGCATCCACACATTTTGACAACTGTGCTCTTACATCATATTGGCATTGCAAAAAGTTTTGACATAGTTCCTAAAAGTAAATTAACGTTCTGGAGGAAAGGTAATGCGAAAAATATATATAAGACGGTAGCAATCAAAATATTTTTGCACAAGGCCTGTTACCTCCGGTTCGCCAGTTTGACGCTTTAAAAAAGTATGACGTCGATGACAGGGTTGCACAAATTCTCGAGAATATTCCCGCGGGAACATGTGATTTTTAGTAAAAATTGCATTTTCCTAGGGCCGTACCGAGGGGGGGGGGGGTACATGTACCCTCCCCCCCCAAAGGACCAAAAAAGTTTAAAATCCAAAGGGTCTTCTTTATGCTTTTGACCAAAAAATGATGGCAACTAGAGTTGGGGTCTTGTACCCCCTCATCATGAAAAAATCCATATACGGCACTACATTTTCCCTTTTTTGATGTTTTCTATTAACCTCCAATTCATTGAAATCTAAAAATGAGTTAATTTTCAGAATTTTTTTCAAAAATTAAGCCATTTATCTGTTTCCGAAAATATTACACTTTATTGTAAAGACCAAATTGACATCTATCAGTGTTCAGCAACGTCATGGTTTTTCTAAATAGTCGAACCGGGAGTGACAGGCCTTGTGCAAAAATATTTTAATTGTTACCATAGGTTCACAAGGGGAGACTGTCCCCCCTATGTCGTCGTATTGGGGGCAAAAATGCGAAAAACATGTCGTATTTTGGCCCGAGACGACATGTTTTTTTACCAAAAATACGAAATTTTTACGTTTGGCGACCAAAAAAGGTCAAAAACATGTCGTACTTGAGGGAAATTGTCCCCCCCCTACTTGTGCACCTGTGATTGCTATCATCTTATATGCAACCATTTAATCAAAAATAAACAACTACCTGTTGATTCCCAAAAACATTGGTAAAATAAAAAATGAAAATGAAAATTATGTCACTGGTATGACCCATTATGCTGAAGAAGAAAACTTGATATAAACGTAATGAACCCTCTCAGGATAACTTAATCGGAAAGATGCAAGTGACCTATTTGTTAGAACATTTAATTCACTTTTGTTTTATGATCATTTTAATTTCACATTTTCTTGATGCTATTGTTTGTTGTCGATTAAATACAGTGTGTTATTTCTAAGACCGAACATTATATTTTGGAGTGTATCTCGGCAACCATAAAAGATTTTTTGATGCGGTCTTTTTTAGGTTTGGGATTAGACAACCCTGAGGAGATATTTGACATAAAAAATTACATAAAAATTTTAAACGTGTTTGTGTATTGAAGCAAAGGGATTGATGCTGTTCGAATTCCTGATACAAATCTGTTTATTTGTTTATTGAAACGAATTATTTTTAAAAATCCATTTTTACAAAGATCTTAAAAATTTTATAAAATGAACATTGTAGCAATTTTTTATAGCTAAATGAGACGAACAAAATGACACCAAAATTATCCAATTTGAACCTTATTTTGGGTTATTGAAACGAAAACCCTGATTCATGTTTTCGTTTCAATAACCCAAAACAATGTTCAAATTGGATAATTTTGGTGTCATTTTGTTCGTCTCATTTAGCTATAAAAAATTGCTACAATGTTCATTTTATGAAAATTTTAAGTACTTTGTAAAAATGGATTTTTTAAAAATAATTCGTTTCAATAAACAGATTTGAATCAGGAATTCAAACGGCGTCAATCCCTTCGCTTCAATACAAAAACACGGTTAAAATTTTAATGCAATTTTGTATGTCAAATATCTCCTCAGGGTTGTCGAATTAGAATTTACTTCTAAAGCAAAAAGTGGTTGCCCCAATGTAAACTTTCTTTTCCACGTTTGAACAAAAATTCGGTTCAAAAGTGGACTGATCATTTAAATAAATCGCCCCCACCCCTATATAGAACTGGTTTCCCATAAGATATTACATTAGCACAAACAAGAAGAAAAAATTGATTAATAAAAATTAAGCTTCGTTGCATTTTCCTAGCATTCTAACACGAACAAGCCCTTTCTTCGGTTTTGCTTATGTCCGGTCGTATCGGGCTAATTTCGAAGGGTTGATCTGAAAGTTGTGGAATTTGGATTTTTTGAAGGCTTACTATTATCAGCAGACTTGTCCACGTCGATCCCAGGTAGTGCACTTGCGATTCGGCGGAATAGCTAAAAAACAAATTAATTTTTTTAGTTTCATAATTTAAGTCATTCTCGGTCGAAAATGTTTTTGCCAAAACAGCCTATATAGGGGTAAAATCATGCGAAACATCAATTGCGCGCATTCCCGAAGCTTGACAACGCTTCCCTGATTTAGGATAAACTAATACATGTTGAATTTTCACTTCAATACACACTCTTATTTCCCTGCATCAGGGTCAGGGAAGCGTTTTCAAGCATCGGGAAACGCAATCGATTCCTCGCATGAAATTACCCCCAGAGATATGATTTTGAGGGAGAAATTTCAAAGTTTTTCGATTTTCGCTTCAATATACACATCTATTTTCCTGAATCACGGTCAAGGAAGCATTTTCACGCTTCGGAATGCGCGCAATGGATTTTTCGCATGATTTTACCCCTATATAGGCTGTTTTGGCAAAAAATTTTTCAACTGAGATTAGTCCCTGATTCTTAGGATCGCCACAAGCACGGCACAAGCTATCGTACGATCGTAAAATTAACGTAAAGGTACGACGAAATCGCCACAAGTTGTCGTACGATCGTACGACGCAGTACGATGGCATCGTACGAAATTCGTACGATAGCTTGTGGCCTTTTCGTCCGTCGTACGAGTGTATTTTACACTCATACGATGACTTCGTACAATAGCTTGTGCCGTTGCTTGTGGGGACACGATAGCTTGTGGCGACCCTTACCTCATCCTATATAGGCTGTCTTTATAAAAATTTTAATAAACTGTCATGCACCTGTTTAACATTATATCCAGCTTTTGCAGAAGTTTCAATAAACATTACATTCAATTCTTTAGCCTTTTGTTCACCTTCTTCGGTAGAAACCTGCCTAAAAATTATTTTATGAATTTTTTAGTATGAAATTTTTATAATAAAAACATCAAAAAAGTTGGAAAAAATCATTTCAGAGTAAAAAGATTATTTTAATTTTTTTTTAATTACCTTTTCTCAGCCAAATCAGTTTTGTTACCAACCAACATTATAATAACATCATTGCCTCGTTCCGTTCGAACATCACCAATCCATTTTGAGGTTAGATGAAATGTATTTGCATCTAAATTTCTTTATTTTCAAAAAATTTTCCAATAAATCTACTTGTTATATCATAAACGATAACAGCAACCGTAGAGTCACGAATATAAGATGGGATCAGAGAACGGAAACGTTCTTGACCAGCTGTGTCCCAGAGTTGTAAGCGGACCTATAAAAATATATGAGATTCTTTCGAAATGCCGAAGTTTAAAAAAAATCACCCCTCCCAAAAAATTGAAGGGGATAAAGCTTTGGGAAGAAAATACTCTTTTCACATTTTTTCGCCACGACTGACCAAACTGGAAAAAAGTGGAAAACAGCTGTAAATCGACTTCTTTTTGCATAAAATCACCGTTTTAAATCATGCCGAACAATTTTTGCTCATTTTTGGAAAATTTTTGAAAAATCAATTTTTATCAAAAATAATCACGCAAAAACAAATTGCTTCAGGTGGGAGTCGAACCTGAGCCTTCTGCATAGGGAGCGAGAGCAAAACACTGATCAAGTAGTCTATTTATGAGAAGTTTTTTAAAATTGAATAAGAATTAAGCTACCAAGGTCGTAGAGTCACTTCAAACTACTGCAACTTTTTATGGCAGTGACCATTTATCGGGATCTTGGTGTCAAAATGCTCGTAAGAGCTTATAGAAAAAATTCTCCAGATAAATTTCGATTTGAGTTTAAAATAAATTTTTTATAAAGTGAACAAAAATGCAAAAAATTTCACTTTTTCGACTATAAAAAATTTATTTTAAACTTAAATCGAAATCCGTCTGGGGAATTTTTTCTATAAGCTCTTACTAGCATTTTGACACCAAGATCTCGATAAATGGCTACTGCTATAAAAGTTATCACCGTTTACAATTTTTTGAATGAAAAAAAGCATTTTTTAAATACAAAATTTGGATGCATGTGTGACTTTTATATGAAAATAAACCTCACTAATTTCAAAATTTCAAATATTTTTTACCGTTCGATCCTCCAAGTACATAGTTTTGCTCAGGAAATCGATGCCAATAGTGGCTTGATATGTATTGTCAAATGAGTCATACATAAACCGAGTAATGAGTGACGTTTTTCCAACTAAAAAAATACTTTTGCCTATACATTATATTCACATACCTGATTGTTCGCCCAAGAAAACGAGCTTGAATTTTTTTAGCGAACTTTCAAAATCGGATACCATAATTTTTTGTTCTAAAAAGTTTTCATGAATGAAAATGCAATATTTGTAAAATACTTTGTTATAAAACTCAAAAATTATCAACGTCGAAACCATGAAAAAGTATTGATAAGCAAACATTATACATAAAATATATCTTTTTTGAAATTATTGTGTTGATTGTAAGCAAGAAAATTTCAAAATTATATGACGCATCAAGATTTCTTAAAATAGCAAAAAATTTCCCCCTGACCCTCCCCCGAAATCGGAAAAAATTTTCCTATGGACTCCCTTAAGTTTTTGTCCCAAAATTTTTGAACATTTTTTCCAAAAATCCTAATGGCCCCCTTATGATTTTTCACCAAAAATGTCTAAAAAATTCAATTTATTTAACAAAAATTGTAATTTTCTGTATAAAAACTGCCATTTCAAAAAAATTTCGCGCATGCGGAGCTGGTTTTTGGCTAAAGAATCAAAATTTCAACAAAATTTTTTTCGAAAATACAACATAAGGGGACGGACCAAAGTGATTTTTTCAAATTTGTTGTCTTAAAAATATCATTTTTAAATTTTTTTTAAATAGTTAAAATTAATCACTTACGTGCTTCCAATCTAATCTCCAATTATCATAGTTTGATCTAGATAATATGCAAGAATTGTTATGTTTCGAGCTGGATGGCCATTAGCAATATCTAAAACATGCGAACTTATGCTATTAGTAGGAATCTGAGCATAGCAATGGAACAAATTAAATAAAAATGCTAAAAATTTTTCAGCTGAACGATAAATATAAGTAATGTCTATCATGGTTATAGACACTAAAAACTTTAATCTCGTTCGTTCAAAAAGCATAGGGGTCATTAAATGTTTATGATCAGTGATCTTGGAGCAGATTTATTACTATCGGGCCAGAAAACTCATAAAAGTCTGTCTAAATCCCAAAACTTTGTTTCTTTATTCTTTCTTGTTTCCGAATTGAACTTTAATTTTTAAAGGAACAGTCCGAGCGGAAAAATGTTGCACTTTTTGTTGATATTCGGAAAGTTCATGAAAAATGGAGGATTTTTTTGTTTTTTACGGCATGTCCTGAATCGCTAACGGTTTTGATACAATCGCCTATGCAGTTGGCGAAATTTGAAATCTGTGTATTACAACGAAAACATGTATGTGCATATTTCAGAAAATTTTAACTTGTATCAATTAAAGGTTGTTTATTGAAACGATTGTTCAAAATTATCTGATTAATCGCTTGAATAAACAACTTTGATGCAAGTTAAAAATTATAGTAGAAACATGCATGTACATGTTTTCGTTGTAATAAGCAAATTTCAAAAATCGCCAACTTCATAGGCGATTATTCGAAACCGTTAGTGATTCAGGACATGCTGTAAAAACTAAAAATGCTCCATTTTTCATAAACTTTCAGAATATCAGCAAAAAGGGCAATTTTTTCCGCTCGGACTGGTCCTTTAAAGGGGGGGGGGAGGAGTAATGATTGAGGTCGAATCTCGAAAACAATTTTTTTTCTCCGAATTGACTGATTTTTGGTACTCGGGGGTTTTCGGGCACGAGAAATCGATTGGCGCAAATCCCGAGTTCCGAAAAAATTTTCTTTTCGCAAAAAAATCGAAAATAAATTTAATAATTTTTTTCTAAACAAATCCGGTGATTAGGGCAATCGATTGAGCTATCGAGCGATGGAAACGGATTTAAACTCGATTTTTGGCACATTTTTGAAATGTGAGAGCAATCAAATGAACAACCTGGATCTTTCAATTTTCTCTTTTTAATTTAGTGCTTATAAAAAATGAAGTTACTAGTTTTGGCATTTTTATTTAATTTTTTCCATTGCTATGCCCAGATTCCTACTAATAGCATAAGTTCGCATGTTTTGGATATTGCTAATGGCCATCCAGCTCGAGGCATAAAAATTCTCGCATATTATCTTGATCAAACGAATGATAATTGGAGATTGATTGGAAACACGTAATTAATTAATTTTAAAGGGGGTAACTTTTACAGCTAGATCTCCGAAAAATTTTTTGCAAATTTTTGTAGTAAAGACCCTTCTAGGGTAATTTTGATGCGAGAAATCGATTGCGCGCACTCCCGAAGCTTGAAGATACTTCTCTTACCTCAATTTCGATGTATAATTGTTGGATAATGACATATAATAATTTATAAATAAATGTATATACCGTAAATACTGTAAAATACTCCCTCTCTCCAGGGGTTGAAAATCAACCACCCCAGATATGCAGAAACCGTTAAAAATGCACAGCAAACCTAAAACTTGAGCGAATATCGTTTTCTGATGTTGATTGTTAGAAAATTTTTGGTGAAAATTTATTGATGTTTTTTTGAAAAATTAGGGGGTTGGAAAATTAACGCCCCGGGGCGTATTTTACAGTATTTACGGTAGTTACATAGATTTTACTGTGCTAAAAACAAAATTTTTCACGGATGAAAGTCAGGGAAGCATTTTCAAGCTTTGGGAGTGCGCGCAATCGATTTTTCGCATCAAAATCATCCTAGAAGAGTCTTTTCTACAAAAATTTACGAAAAATTTTTTTCGGAGATCTGTCTATAAAGGTTTCCAAAGGTTTACTAATTATTTTTAAATTTAAAATGATATTTTTAGGACAACAGATAATAATGGACGAGTAGCATATACCCATCCGGGATTTGATTTGGTTGCTGCGACATACAAATTTAGGTTTGAAGTGGAAGATTATTTTACTAACTTGAATCAACAAACATTTTATTCTTTTATTGAAGTATTGCTATATGTAAAAAATAAATTAACAATTTTTAGGTCGTATTTAAGGTCCATGATGCTACTCAACATTATCATGTACCAATAACTCTAAGCAACTGGGGTTATTCTACTTATCGTGGCTCGTAATTTTCAACCGCCGGCAGGCGAGCGCAGCCCGCCTCGTGTTTTCAAAATTTCTGATAAATCCCAAGAAAAATTTTTGCTTGCTTTTTTATTTATTTTTTGTATTTGCTGAATCAATATGTATCCTTATCAAGTCTTAACTTTTATGTACGTTTGTTTAATCGATAATCTAACAGAATGTTAAAATTTTTTATATAATTATCAAATTTCTAAAGCTGTCAAATTCAGAATTGTGTATACAGGGTGGTACAAAGTTCTGTCACTACATTTTATATCGAATTAATACAAGAAAAACAATGTCCACTTTCGCCGAAATTGTGCCATAGAAGGTTTTTACGTACAGTGAATCGATTCCTGCAAGAATTGAGCGATGAAGAATTTTCTTTGGCCCTGTACAGGGGTCCTTAGGGCTATGTACGGGGTCTTTAGGGCCCTAAGAAACCAACGTGGACCCGCAAGGATCGGTCAAAACACGTTCAAGTTGATCTCGGGGCGACTAAAATCGCTGAATTCATGTTTTTTGACCGTGAAAACCCCATAGATACCGAAACTGCCGGGCTTTGACACTTATGTAACATTTTCCATGTCGGGTCCTTAGGGGGTAGGACTAAAACGGGTCTGAAGATGAGTTGAAAAAGAGGAAAATTGGTGAAAAATGGGGGCTAAAACGGGTGCCGGATGCAGCATGAATCGGCGTTGGGTTTCTTATGTTGGATTTCTCTTTTGCAAAATATTCGCAGTCTTAAAAATGTGCCGCACCCGTTTTAGCCTCTGCCTCATCCAGACCCATTTTAGTCCTACCCGTCCTTAGGGCCCTAAGGACCCCCGTACAGGGCCACAGAAAAATTTTCATCGCTCAATTGCGGAAATCGATTTCTCGTATATAAAAACCTCCTGGGGCACAATTTCGGCGAAAGTGGACATTGTTTTTGTTGTATTAATTCGATATAAAATGTTGTGACAGAACTTTTGTACCATTCTTTTTTTGCTTTTTTTACTTGTAATGGATTTAAATTCTCCTACAAAAGATAAATATTCTCTAAATACCCCTACAAAATTATCTCCGGCTACACCACCTCCGCCACTTGAATCAGTCTTTGAAGTTGATTTGTATGAAAAATTATTTTCTAATGTTTCACAATCTATACTCGAGAATTCTCAACAAAACTATAATCATTCGCAACAAGAATTTGCTCAAAGCGGTCAAATTTCTATTGATGATCCAGAGTATGAAAACACGGATAATTTGGATGAAAGCTCAGATGATCAAAATGAAGAAGGCCGAATACAATATTTGAATGAAAATTATCCAGACATGAATATTGTTGCTTCTTATTTGAACGAAAAATTAGTTTTTGATGAAGGTGATAGTGAATATGAAAATGAAGCGTATGAAGAGAATCCTGAAGAGCTTACGGGCGAATATAATCTTAAAGGAATGAAATGTAAATATTTGAAAAAAAGTTCAATTATGTAAATTTAGGCATAATCACGGATGGTAAAGATGATCCAAAGATTATATATACAACATTATTTATAAAATTATATATAACTTTTTATGGTTCAAGTCATGAAGTTGATGAAGACATGTCGGATGAATTGTAAATACATTTTAAAAAATGGCTCTTCAGCTCTGAGACACAATCATAATAATATAGGACCTATACAGTGGCGTAATTATGGGGACAAATGATGCATCTGCTCCCATACCCGACCACAATTGGCCTGAAGGCTCGAAAAATCATAAGGGATCCTATTATAATTTTTTGAAAAGTTCTTTTTTTGAAAAATTTTTATGCGCACCCCCCCCCTCCCTCCCTAGTGGCGTAGGCAGAAGTGTTGGCTGAACCTATTCAAGTTATAGCGATTTTTCGAATAACACTTGAAAGCTAGATTTTCAGTGTTATTCGAAAAATCGTCATAACTTGAACAGATTAACGTTTCAGGCCTCCATCCCTCCCCCTAGAACCCCTGCCTACCCCCTAACTTTTCATGAGGAACATTTTTCGCGTTGACAAGAAATTCTGAAAAAATTCCGGTTTAAAGTTATGACCATTATTTTAATGACACTGAATCTGGTTTTTCAATGTTATTCGAAAAATGGTCATAACTTTAAAACAGAATTTTTTCAGAATTTCTCGTCAAAGCGAAAAATGTTCCTCATGAAAAGTTAGGGGGTAAGCAGGGGTTCTAGGGGGAGGGATAGAGGCCTGAAACGTTAATCTGTTAAAGTTATGGCGATTTTTCGAGTAACACTGAAAAACAGACCGCAGTCTGTTTAAACAGACTGCGGTCTGTTTAAACAGACCAAAAAGTCTGTTTTCTCCAAACCCTGGGCTGAGGGAGGGAGGGAGGCGCTTCCCCAAAAAAGACCGATTTTTCCCAAAAAAACATAAGGAGGACCCTTATGTGTAGAGATTTTTTAAATTTTGGCTCACTAGGAGGCACCTGTCCCCCTCCCCCAAGGACGTAGATTGGACACAAGGTATAGAGAGAGCAAATTGACATTGACATAATTTTCAATTCATAGAGATTTGTGGTTAGAAAATTTAATGGATTTTGAAAATGCTTCAAATGAAATTTTTCGATACATAAATTTCCTTGACTATGAATATAAACTGTGGCTCTCATCACTTCCTGATGACTTCATACCCTCGGATGGACAGAATACTTTATTTTGGTATAAAAAATTTTATTTTTAATATTTTAATAATATGTATCGGGTGCCGAGCGCCTCTGGCGCTCGCGGTTTCTTCGAGAGTGACTCCGAGTAGCACTCCTGAGCGTTACGTAACCTACTTAAAGGGGGTAAACTTTGCAGCAGCACTTCCGAAAAAAATTTTTTTGAATTTTTGCAAAAATGACTTTTCTAGGGGTAATTTTATATGAGAAATCGATTCCGCGCATTCCCGAACCTTGAAAACGCTTCCCTGATTCAGGGAAGAAATCGGTGTATTGAAGCGAAAATCAATTTATTTACGTAAATACGTATCCTTTCCCTAAACCAGGGTCAAGGAAGCGTTTTCAGGGTTCGGGAATGCGCGCAATCGATCCCCCGCATAGAAAAACCTAAGAATCGACTATTTTCTCATAAAAATCCGAAAATATTTGATTTTCGCTTCAATACACCCAGCCCATTCCCTGAATCAGGGTCAAGGAAGCATTTTCATGCTTCGGAAATGCGCGGAATCGATTTTTCGCATAAAATTACCCCTTTCGAATTTTTCGCCTTGGTCCTCTAAGGGCAAAAAAATGAAACAAAGTTTTTTGTCTCCGATTTCGATGATTTTTGTGTCCATCATTCTCTCATCGTCCCCTACAACTTTTGTTTTAGCGCTCCGGGTTTAAATCTAACTTCTCAAGATTGTCTGGATATCCTACAGACATTATACGTTTATATGTTATATCCGATTTTAAGTTTCACCCGGCTCTGAGTCGGGTACCCGATTTGGGACGACTCCAAATTGGGTACCCGACTCAGAGTCGGGTGAAACTCGAAATCGGGTACAATATATACATAGTAATAGAATTCTTTTAGGGTTGATTATTTTTGGCCAGAATATTTCAAAACTAAACGCCCTAGCAAAAGTATAATAGAAAAAATAGTGGGTCAATTAACTAGAAAAATTCATTTTCTAATTTTTAGGAAAACAACAAATTTTTATGCTTTTGCCCAATGTCTGTTAGAGTCTTTCAATACTGTATGGATGTATTTTTAGAACAATTTTTTGATCATATATTAAAGGTATGCAGCTACAAGCTAAATGGCTTGATATAAAGACTTTTGGCCAAATCTTCTGATTTTTAAACAATTTTTGATTTTATAAAAATTTTAATACTTTAGACATATGAATCCTGGACACAAAGTCATCGCTGTATTAAACGTGAATATTTTTCTATGTTATTTTATGTCGAAAAATGGAAAATATTTACTAGAGGATTAAATTTTCTTGGAAAATATTACAAAGAAGCATTTATGGCGGATCCTTATCGCCATTATCCGGGTGAAGAAAAATTTCGGCTTTCGAAGTTATGGGAAGTATGTTTAAACATGCAAACATTCTAAACGAAGTCTACAGGATGATTAGACAGGTCCTTTACTTTAGTAAAAGATTATATAAGATAAAAAGTTTTAAAAAATTTATTAATTGCAAGCGATTAAATCAAGAGTTTCCTATTCTGGGCGGAGTAAAGGAGCAATATACCCTTGTTTGAGTCAGCCGCTTTTATTTTTTTAGTACTGCCATCGGGCGCTGTTGTAAATAAAACTAAGATTACCGAAGAAACAAATGTATTCAACTTTCCAATCTACATAGCTCTGGATTTCGCTGCGAAAATGACTAGCTGTAAATTCATCCCGTGTAGTAGATTCGCTGTTTTTGAGCGTTACAGTTATGGGGAAGAAATCCTTAAGTGGATTTTCCAAAAGCTTACCATGATATACAGATCTACTTAATAAAATTTTCTTACCATGTCTATCAAAAATTGCCTCGACGGCCTCATCAATTCCTATCCCGATTCCAATTCCTTGGGTTGTTGAAACAAATTCGCGACAAATTGTATTCCGAATGAATCGCATGATAATAGTGTTGGCGCTATTAATAGGTATTTTAGACTCTGTGCTCATGAATAAGCAAAATAACAAAAATTACGACCACCGTTGGGTCAACCATCGCCTTTATTTTGTTGACCCAACGGACCGTCAAGTACACACACAAGGAATTGAAGCTACTTGGGGATCTTTAAAGACTAGTCTGCGCCATTTGCACGGGACAAACTTCGAACTCGTTCCAACCTATTTATATCAGTACATATTTCGTAGGTTTCATGGGGGTAAGAAAATTTTCCAGCATATTTTGGATGAGATGAGAACCCAATACCATGTATAGTTTTTTCTTTTTGGCCTTTGTTGAATTTGTTAATAGTTTCATTGGATACCTATTCTCGACTAGCATCGTAAAATCGATGGTGCTCTTTCAGAATATGACAAAAAATTTTGAAAAAATTCTAAGGACATGTTTTCCTATGTTGAATACAAGTCAAAAATGTTACAAGTCAAAAATTTTATACTTAAAGCATTCAGATTTTTATGTTTTATATACCCGGAAATGCAGAATCCTCTCATCTATCATTTAAAAAAACCGCATCGAAAAATTCATTGTCCTTGTCGAGATATTCCAATTTTACTAAAGTAAAGGGCCTGTATGATCACTTTGTATATATATATTCTGTAGCATATTCTATCAAAATGGAAGTCCAAATTCTTTTCTTCATGGGAATTAAGTTTACCATTGCTTGTCCGTGAAATGATACAAAAAGAGTGGAATGGAGCTGAACGATTAACACTTCGAATACCAGAAAGTGTTATCGAATCTTACAGTAAAAAATTTATTACGCTATATTACAAACAAAAAATTTTATAGAATTATTTGGACTTGGAGGATTTACAAAAATTACTTTGAAGGATAAACGAAACAAGCCTACAGCGTTCGAATTTTACCAATTTATTTGTTGGCATCGGGATCAATTTCCAAGGGTATTTTTCATCTTTTTAATATTTCTACTAGCGCAGACGTACACGCTTCGCGGGAGTCACACTTGAAATGGGGGGAGGAACCATGCCTGTAGGAAGGGGATCCGTTTCAGGGTGTCCCCTCCAAAATTTTGGCTAAAAACATAAGAAGGTATTATTAGAAAATTTTGCCTTTTCTGGATTTTAAAAAGGGGGGACCATTAGGATTTTAAAAAAATTTGTTCAAAAATTTCGGGCAAAAACATAAGGGGGCCATTAGGAAAAATTTTTCATTTTTTCGAATTTGGGAGAGGAGCTTCCCTCCTAACCCCCTTATTTGCGTCACTTCATGGACACATCGAATCTGAAATCGGATTTTAGTATTTATGGTTTTTTCAGATTTTGAGTGATTTGAGTTCAAAAGTGAAAGTTCTTGAAGATGATTCGTTAGAAGAATATGCTCTAGAAAATCTTGTGAACAAAAAGATACATGAGAATAATTCAGATAAAAATACAAAAACTGATAATAATAAAATTTGGTGTAAGACTTATAAAAGAAGAGCCGATCTAAGAGGAAGGCTAAGACAATTAAAATTAGATATTGAGCTCCTTTTAGAAATTCGTAAATATAAAAAACTTCGGTAAGATTGATTTTAAATTTTTTTGCTATGCATACATTTAGATTCGAACTAAAATTCTTAGAATCAGAACTCGTGAATCTAAAAAATATTTTAAAATCCAAAAGTAAACAACTATATGAAATGTTAAAAGAAGAATTTCAAACTATTGGAATGGAATTTGCAAAGCTAAAGATTACTAAACCCTCAGGCGATGTCACTATAATAGAAGAAATTGACATAACTGGAAAGAAACTCACGTTTGACAATCTAAAACAAGAATTTGATGAAGTTTTAAAAGAATTTCAAGCTGATAAATTTTTGTATAAGCAGTCAGACGAAGATCTAAAGCAATTAGAAAATATGTTATTTTTGATAGCATAGATATAAAATGAAAATTTTTATTTTACAGTAAAAAAATTTGGTACTATACGGTTTGACAGGGCCAATTTTTAACACTTAAAAATACTTTATTTTGCACTTTTATTTAATAATTAACACAAATCAACATATTTCAACAACGAGAAATATCACAAATACACTGCAGGAGGCCAGAATTCCTTGATCCCTTGTAGTATAGCTTCAAACGGATCTTCCTTGCTAATATACTGTCTCCACATGAATTCAGCCAAATAGGACTTCAGATGATGACGAGCGGTGCCGCGATGCTTCTTGTTGCGCCATTTAGCCGATTCCCACATTCGCTCAACGGTCTGGGTGTGCACATTTGGGTCGTCCGTGTCCAGGAAGTTGTTCTTATGGTTTACCTTGAAGTGCTCGAATCTGGCTTCTTCCAATTCTTCGGTGCGATAGCCTTTCCAGCAGTCGGAGAAGATGATTGAGCCTTCTTCAATATTCTCACACTCCCGTGTCTTCCTGCAAAAGTTATATAGCTCATTCCAAAAATCACTAACCTGCATATACCACCAAAGATCTATTGTTGTGGCAAAATTCGGCCGGTATTCTTCCTCTTCGAAAATAGACTCTCATCAATCTCCACTATAAGCACAACAAAAACAATGTCTACTTTCGCCGAGATTGTGCCATAGGAGGTTTTTACGTACAGGGACTCGATGGTGTATACCTCGACCATATTCGAAAAATCATTAGGGACCCTATTATATTTTTTTAAGTTCTTTTTTGAAAAATTTTATGCGCATCCTGACATTTCTAAGAGGGAAAAGGTTCAAATCTCAAATTTTGAAAGTCAACCACATTGTCCACGTGAATGAGACTGTTTGCTTTTTGTTGAACTGGCTGGTCAATAGGTCTTATCTACTTATGTAACATAAAAAATTCTAAGAGGATTCCGACAAGTTTATAATAAAGTTTTTACGTAGCTATGCTATAATTAGATTTATAGCAGTTCTTTGCTTACTTCTATTAGTTTTTTCTTCAGCAAATATTACATAAAGAAGCTTAAATGAATATAGGAACTAATGTTTTAAAAAGACAAAGAAAAAGTTTGTAATTAAGAGGATTAATAAAGATACCGTTCTTCATTAAAAAATTGAAAGTCAAACTACAATAGTCGAACTGAGTATCTGACTTTTTCAACCCTACCCCTTCTTTTCCATATAATTCGATCCCTGCGAAGCTGGTGTTAGTATTAAGAATATAAAAAATTTAAAAAGTAGTTTTTACGATTCAATGATGGTGCCAAAAATTACACCAATTGAATCAATTTCTTATTCAGATAGCTGCTCTAACTTGTCGGTAATCCTCTTTCAGGAGTGCCTTCGGCCTCGCTTCCGAACGGCACTTTCGAGCGTCGATTCTTCAGCTATTTATAGGCCGCGACATGTAGTGACGCGTAAATATTCGAATTTTGAGGATCAGTAATTAGACCCGCCACTACCTGACGCTAGCCGTCGTAATGACGCAAGCAAAATTATAACGAGGTCGCAAGCTGTCGTAATGCCGTTGTAATATTAACCATCCCGTCGATATGGTTTCATTACGATTAGTAAAAAATCATGCTTATGGGTCAAATATCTGTTTGCGTCAATCGTAATGAAAAAATCTTGTCGGAAAAGCCGTCGTAATGACACTTGTTTGCTAGCGTCGTACAACAAACATTACGACGGCGTCGTAATGAAATTCTCGTACTGTCGTAATTTTCGTCATAAATTTGCCTGATTTTCAATAAAATCGTGTGTATTAACACGATTGGCAGGAAAGCATGTTCAGTTGTTTCAATAAACACGATCTATTAGAAAATTCAAAATTTTAACGTGAGAATTGGCCAATTAGACCCTTTCCTGCGCTCAAAATCAAAAATTTTTTTCGGATTCGAGTTTCCCATGTCAACCCCTCCGGTCAGTCTTTTCTTTCGGTTTCGGTTTTTTAATCAGTTTTTAAAACATGTGGTTTCGGTTCTTTTGATTTCGGTTTCCCTACTCTATCACACACAATACACGTTTAATGTAGTAGGATATGCGATCTCATTCTTTCAACTTTGTATAAAACAAAGCATAATTGGCAAGCCCATAGTCCACGTGAATGAAACTGTTTGCTTTTTGTTGAGCATGGGCTGTACCAAAACAGACTTTCGGTGTCTCAAAGTTCAACTAGTCAATTGGACTTATTTACATATGTATTATAAAAAATCTAAGAGGATTCCGACAAGTTTATAATAAAGATTTTATGTAGCCATGCTATAATTAGATTAATAACAGTTCTATGCTTACTTTTATAAGTTTTTTCTTCACCAAACATCACATAAAAAGAAGCTTGAATGAAATACACATGGAACATAGAACCGATGTTTCAAAAAGACTAAAGCTTAATTTCTTAATCAAATTTATTTAAAGAGAGTTAATAAAGATTCTGTCGAGTCGGAAGGATCATTAACAACCGAAAGTCAAACTACATTAGTCGAACATGGTATCTGATTTTTCCTAACCTGCCCCGTCCTTCCACATCTTATTCGATCCCTGCGAAGCTGGTGTTACTGTTACGAATATAAAAAATTAAAAAGTATTTTTTACGACTCAATGGTGGTGCCACAAATTGAAACAATTTCTTGTTCAGATACCTTGCCGGTAATCCTCTTTCCGGATAGAAGGCTATCTATTTATAGCCAAATCTCTACTTTCAGCGAATCGTTCAAAACATTCAAACAAAAAAGTAAGTATTATAAGATTTAGGGTCTTCTATTGTCATCACCCACAAAAAATTTGTTTTTTATCTTCTTATATAAAATCTCTATCTTCTTATATAAAACGTGTAATGTGTGCCTGCGTTTCCGGACTAACTTTTAAAGGTGCGATCCAAACCCTTCTATCGATATACCACTATGAAGAGGACGAAATTGTAAAACTTTTGACACCATTTTCGTGAAATTTGGTGAAAAAAATTTTTTGCCTTGGGGTAAAAAATCGAATTTTCAAACATTTTTCTAAATCGGATGAATTTTTGTACTCGATGGTTTTCAGGTATGGGGAACACGAATCCGAAGGAATTTTATGATTTTGACCGAGGGAGATGGTCGAAATAGCCAAAAAAAACTTTAAAATTTTGATTTTTCTAACGTTTCATCGTGTCGATAATCAAATTCAATTGAATCAGGCAACGTTGCCTGATTCAATTGAATTATTTATTGAAACGATTGGATATAGAATTTTTCGAAACACTTTTCTTGAAACGGAAAACTGTTAAGGTGTGTTGGATATGTGTTTGTGATCGTGCCTGAAGGTCAGGGTGCGCGTTATCAGTCGTGTTGCGCTCGGCACGACGTTAGATGCGGCGTTAGCAGTTGTGCCGTTCCACTACGGCACAACTGCTAACGTCGTGCCGAGCGCGGCACAACTGATAACGTGCACCATCACCGGCGCCGTTCGGGAGTGACGCTCGGAAGCTCCGTCTGGGATTGACGGTCGAGTACTCTGCTCGAAAGCGAGGCCTAGCCGGAGTGCTGTAGACGCTCGGTTTCCGTTTATAGTACTTAATCACAATATATAACCTGACATCTTAATTAAATATCAAAAAGATGCTATAATTAATTTTGTGCAAAAATTTGTAGATCTTTGCTTACCATCTTTGGTTTAAAACCTTTTCTATTGTCTATAAGCTATACGCAAAAATCAAAAGAGTGAACAAAGGATTACTGAACTTTTAAATGGACTTTGAGCATTTATTTTTAAAAGAAAGAAGACTTTTTACTGATCATTTTGTGTTTTTACGGTACCCCTTGAAAGTTTAACTCTTTAGAGAGAATCGCGTTTGAAATTTTGTTCACAATTTTCAAATATGATTGTGTATTGAAGCGAAAGGGATTGACCCCAATCGTGTTTACTTGGGTCAATAAAAATCTGTTTATTGAAACGATTTGTCAAATATTATAATAATTTTTTATAGCTCTATGAGACGAATAAAATGACACCAAAATTATCCAATTTGAACATTGTTTTGGGTTATTGAAACGAAAACCCTGATTCATGTTTTCGTTTCAATAATCCAAAACAATGTTCAAATTGGATAATTTTTGTGTCATTTTGTTCGCCTCATTTAGCTGTAAAAAATTGCTACAATGTTCATTTTTATTGACCCAAGCAATAAACATGATTGGGGTCAATCCCGTTCGCTTCAATACACAATCACATTTGAAAATTTTGAACAAAATTTCAAACACGATTATCTCGAAAGAGTTCAATTTTCAAGGGGTGCCGTAAAAACAACAAATGATCAGTAAAAATTCCTCTTTCTTTTAAAAATAAATTCTCGAGATTCGTCAAAAGTTTAGTGGTTTTTGAAAACAAAATGTTGGGTTTTTTACAGATGTTTCATAATGTAAAGTCAAAATTTTCTATACGTAAATACTTCGGATTCTTCGTCCTATTTTCTGCCAAAAGTCTTCATTTGCTACAAAATTAAGTCGATAAAATGCAAATTTATGCTGATCGGACGAATTAGTCGAAGATTTGGAATCAACAACAGCCTCGATTAAAAAATTTTCCATTTATTACACATTTTATTCGGTGCGCCGATTTTGAAAACATCCACACTTTCTCGATTTTTAGGACTATTTGAAAACAAATTGTTTGCCATAAAATTTTGCTCTTTAATTCAAATTTTGCCACACCTAGGGGCATACCCAGTGGTGTAGTTGGAGATGTTCGGAGGGGATGGCCACCCAACTCTACTCCATTTATATTTTTTTTTTAATTTTTAAAAGATCTTTTTTGTGTTCGCATAAAAACTATTCCCATTTTCAAAAACTAACTATATTAGAGGGTAATTATAGGGTGCGATTATATCGAGCGATTAAGTGAAGTACTTGTAATAGAGGGCCAATTTCGGATCGAAAATTTTCTCTGGATAAAGAGAAAAACATCTCCTCTGGATTCTCTAAATTCATTCTTTCTTGACGTAATTTTCCATAATAACATTCATGGAAATGTACCGTAAGTTTACATTAGACTTTTAAGAGAGCGTCTCTGTAAAGCATCTAAGTCCCGGACACAATTTTTAAAAAGTTCGTTTCAGAGAAAATTATTAGTCCCTAGGTACCGGTGAATAGTTTAACAAAATGTTCTATGAGAAAAATCAGTTCTCACTAGAAAACAGAGTTTTGGATGCCTAAAGTGACATTACCAAAGCACCTCGTTTTTTTATCGTTTACGAGTTTTTCAATAATACCAACATAGTTTTGAGAGCGTGATCGAAAACGGTCGGATGTTGCTGCACCGCAACTAGGCAATCACCACATCTGAGATGAACCGGAGGAATGTCGCCCAGATGCAGGCTTACAGTGCTTGCCAGGCACCGACACTTTAGCAAAATCTTTATGACTTCACCCGGGATCGAACCAACAGCCCTCAGCACTGTTTACAGTGTCTTAAACCACTAGGCCATCCGCCACCTGTGAGTGCTCATTCCAATTTTGCTTTAACATAAGACAGTTCAGCTACTGGAATTATTGAAAAACTCGTCAAAGATATTTAAAAAACGGGTGTTTTGGTTATTTTGGCACTTTAGACGGCCAAAACTCTGTTTTCTAGGGAGAACTGATTTTTCTCATCTTAAACTATTCACCGGCACCAACAACTTGGGACTAGTAACTTTTTCTTAAACGAACTTTTTAAAAACTATTTCCTGGATGCCATATCCATTTCAAATCTTTGCAGGGACGCTCTCTTAAAATTTTTCATAATTTATTTGTTTATTTAGTATTTAACATGATTAATGTGTAAATTTCAAATAGCATCTTTTTGCTTAAAAATCTTTTGAGAAATACATAAAACAAGTTCTTTTCCTTCCTGTATTTAATTGTTTTTGATCCGAAAAATCTAAAGGAAAAAGTTGTTCTAAATGGGCCAGGTCCATTTGTATCGGATGTAAGTCAAGCGTTTTATAATAGAAAAAGTCCATAAATGGCCTCCAAGATGAATGCAAATTTGCGTGATTAATTTCTAATCTTGCAGGTTTTGTGGAGTTTCCCTTCCTTTGTTGTTTTTGAAGGTCTTTGTTTGACGTAATTTTCGGTATGAAAAAGTTGTTTTGTGTTTTTTGTAAATTGTGGCTATAAACGTAATTTTTCTTTGATATAACCTAGAGGCGTGTAACATGAATTGAAGCACTTCTTAGAGCTGGACGAAACGATAAAAATGAGTCACAGTATATAGATTTGGGGGGAGGCGCATTTCTCTAAATTTGTTAAAGGGGGCATGAAAAGTGATCACACTACCACTACGCCATGATTTTTCTTTTAATTACAAAAATTTTGCAAATTCATCCTCAACGCTTTATTTTTCTTCTTTTAGAACACAGACACCAAAACTCCTTTTTGCAATTATGTACCAAATTTTCTCTTTAAAGTAAAATTATTCATTGTAGTTCAAATGAGCATTTTTGAAAGTACCATAAGAACAGGTTTTAAACCTTCAAAATTTCTATTTAAAGTAACTTCTAATTAAACTAATAAAAAAAGTGAACAAAAATAGTTGAGATGCATTAATTAGGGTTGGGTTTAGAACCAAAATAAAACCATAAGACTTATTTTTTATTGTCGAGTGTTCCTTTTAATTTCTAAAATGAGTGGTACACCCAGAATTTTAGTAATCGTAAAAGTTATTTTAGTTTTTTTGATCTAACGGTTAAAAGTTATGAGCGAAACCACTATGTGCAAGTTTTCGTTGTAATACACAGATGAAATTCACACGCAATTATCTCAAAAACTTTTTTCATCTACTTCCAACGCAAAAGTTGATCGCCCCCAACTTGAACTTTCAGTTTGAACAGGATTAAAAAATTCTATTCAAAATTGGCCGGGTCCTTTTAACATGGGCTAGGATATTACTTCCATAAGACTTACTCCAAATCATTCTTCCGTGCTACATTTTTTCCTTCAGTGAATTTACTTTTGGCCTTACACAACAATGTATATGTCAAAATTTTATAAGGCATTTCCAATTCCAAAGATTTTTTAATTTTATTTTTCATCAAATTTCCAAAAAAGTTCAGCGCCGATGATACAGAGAAAGTAGCGCAAAATTTAACTTAAATTGCAAGCATACATTACCAATGGGGGGGGGGGACTGTCCCCCCCCTCATGTAGCTAGCATCGGCCAAAAATTAAGATTCATATAGTCTCGGAGTTCCAAGTCTCAAAGCTATATAGCCGAGCCAAAAAATTAGATGGCGACCTTTTTTTGGTCGACAACATATAGCCCGAGGTAGCTTGTTCCCCCCCCCCCTCCTTGTTCATGTATGATTGCAAGTGTTCGATGCCTAATGCTCTACTACGACATTTTGATCATTTTAAGTCCATTTTGAGGTCATTTATACAAAAAGCAAGTTTGGCGTCATCTATATTTTTATTGCATATTTAATTAATATTTTAACACATTAAATTCCAAAATAGAAACCGCAAAACTATATAATAATTTTTATGGCCAAAAAATGCATTCCAACCAAACCTCATTTATTCTTTTGTACCTATTTTTTCTTTAGTACCTATTTGTACTGTGAAAAAATGATAAAAACTCAAATTCTTGAGCATTTTTCACAGTGGAATATATTTTCACAAAACAGTGATACTTCGGAATTGTTTAAAAGCAAAATGGGTTATGCAGAAAGTAAGAATTTTTTGAAAAATTTTCGCGCAGGCTCAATAAAACTTGGAATTTTCAAGATTGTATGGTTTTCTTTCTCAAAAAATCTAAAATTAGATTTGAAACTTCATAAAAACTTTTTACAACTAAAAAATTCTATGAAACCTCATCTCTGATCAACATAACTCTTTTGTGCGTCTATTCTTATGACCAAAAACATTTTTGTTGTTGCTTATGTCTATTGTCCATTCAAAGAGCTCGCTACAAACCTTTGCAAAAAAGTATCTTGCAAGTCATCAACGTATCATTTTGTATTTAAACTCCTTCTTTATTCAAAATGTCTTCATTTGTTACGTAACTTGTAATCATTGTTGTGTGTTATGTATAGCGGACTTTATTCGAAAAATTATTTAGACCCGCCGAAATATGAAAGTAATAAATAAATTGATTTTATAGATGATTTTTTATAGGGACTAAAAAAAGTCTAAATAAACATTTTTAGAAGCACTGGGGTCAAAAATGGATAGCTTCCGAGAAAATTTTGCAGATAGACTACGGTCCGAAAATACGATATTGAGAGAATTTTGTGCTGAATTGTTAGGAACCTTTTTCTTGTTGGTAAATTTTATGATTAAACTTTATATACAGGGTACCCAAACAAATGGTACTTTTTGTGATTTTGGGCGATTTTTTCAAGTTTTTTAACTTTCACAAAAAATAACCCTACAGGGGTTTTTCTATGAGAGGAATCGATTGCGCATATTGTCGAACCCTGAAACCATACATGGGCAGGGGGGGGGGGGGGGGGGGGGGGTACTGTACCCCCTAATTCGTCGTATCGGGGGAAAAATTAATGGACCAATTCATATTTGGGGAGCCGCCCAGACTGAATTCGTTGCGAAAATTCGTATACGAATAGATAAATCGAGAACGAATTCGTATTTCGACTTTTTCGCCTATCGACGTTTTTTTTGGTCGACAGTAACCTTTGGGACCAATTCGTATTTTGGGGCCCAGTACCCCCCTGATTGCCCATGTATGCCTGAAACGCTTCCTTGACCCTGAATCAGGGAAAAGATGTGTTTATTGAAGCAAATTCCTGCGACCTATAAACTGCAAATCTGTCACTTTAGCCACTCGGCCATGGGTCAAACCCCCAAAACACATGATATGGTACTCATTTTGAAGCTCTCGGCAAATTGAGTTGATTGGCGACATTTTTATTTTTTACTCTTGCGCACACTTTTGACATTTTGGTGCGCCGTGGCCTAGGTTCCAAAAGTCTCATAAGCTCCTATCCTTTGTGATCCATACATGGCAAAATTGAGGGGGGTAGTGTTTACGAAGGGGTTCCTCATCCTGTAAATTTAGCTCATCGGTACAGCGGCAAATATCCAAAACACAGTTGCCGCTGGTGGAAATGCTACCAGTGCCCATCTCGCTTGGGGCTTCGGTTTTGCATTTGCCGTATATATTGCGGCTAATGTATCAGGTATATAAACTAATACGAGCTCTTTTAAATGATTTTTTTTAAGGAGCCCATTTGAATCCAGCAATTTCATTCACTCAGTATATTCTTGGTAATATACCGTTTCCTAAGGTCATCATATTTTCATTTGCCCAACTTATTGGAGCATTTTTGGGCACTGCTGTGACTTTTGTGGGCCATTTAGGTTAGTTTTTATCCAAACGTAATTTTTTAAAGAACCATTTTGAGCGGAAAAAAGTTGATATTTTTGTTGATATTCGGAAAGTTCATAAAAAAATGGAGCATTTTTTGTTTTTACGGAAATTCTGAATCGTTGTCGTTTTCGAGATAATTGCGTATGAAGTTGGCAATTTGAAATTTTGTGTATTACAACGAAAACATGTACCTGATAGTTTTTCTCTGAATTACTAGTACATATTTTCGTTGTAATACACAAAATTTCAAATCGCCAACTTCACATGCGATCTCGAAACGATTCAGGACATCCGTAAAAACAAAAAATGCTCCATTTTTACAGCAACTTTTTTCCTCTTGGACTGCTCCTTTAATTGATTATATTTAGATGACATCAATAATCATGATGGCGGGGTCCGATCGGTTATAGGAGAAAATGCCACTGCTGGATGGTTTGCCACATATCCAGCAGCACATATGACTGGAGTTGGGAGTTTCTTTGACCAGGTTTGAGCAATCAAATTTATCAATGCGCTAATTTTTTTCTGTTTTAGGTTATCGGTACAGCAATACTTTCTGGATGCGTCGTCTTGATTACCGACAAACGCCATCGTATACCCCAAGGGGTTGTCCCTTTCTTAGCTGGTGCTATCATGACTATGATTGCAATGACATATGGTGCCAACGGTGGTTTTGCTATCAATCCTGCTCGTGACCTCGGCCCAAGAGTTTTTACTTTGGTTGTAGGCTATGGATGGGAAACTTTTAGGTAGGCTAATTTTTAAAAATGCCCTACATGGTGTGCAAAAAAAGTTCTAATTTTTTATGAATTTTGGACGAAAAATTATTTTCCTAAAAATGACCCTATTAGGGGTAATTCGATGCGGGGAATCGATTACGCGCATTCCCGAAGCTTGAAAATGCTTCCTTGGCCCTGATTCAGGGTCAGTGTATTGAAGTGAAAAACAACTTTTTTAGTTTTTATGCTAAACTACTCGTTTATGGGGTTTTTTGATGCGGAGAATCGATAGCGATATTCTCGAAGCTTCAAAATACTTCCCTGATGCGCATAATCGATTCCCCGCATCGAAAAATCCCAGAAATGAGTATTTTCATATAAAAAACTAAAAAATTTTATTTTCGTTTTAACACACTGACCCTGAATCAGGGTTAGGGAAGCATTTTTAAGCTTCGGGAATGCACGCAATCAATTCCTCTATTACTCTTAATAGGGTCATTTTTGGAAAATGATTTTTGGGTCAAAAATTATGAAAAAAATGGTAAAGTGGAACTTTTTTGCGCTACCCTGTATAAATTTCACCAATTTTAGTGCCTACAACTACTACTTTTGGATCCCTCTTGTGGCCCCTTTCATTGGTGCGATCCTCGGTGCTTGGATCTATAAAATTCTAGTTGGTATGCACGGATTGAACGAAGATTTGGATATTACTGGTGGAAAACCTTATCCACGCGAAGATCGAGGCTACAAGGGAAGTTCTGTCAGCTCTATCCGACCTATGGCTTAATTTATTTTTTCAATTTTATATTTGTATACTAACCAAATTTATGATTTGTTATTATGCATAGAATTTTTGTATTCTTAGGGCCTTAGTTTTGCCTTTATTTTGACTTTCAAAATAATAGCTTATCTATACAATTTTTAATTTTCTATATTTTTATACTGGACTTTTCGACTCCTAATACGCCGTTTCTTTTGTCCACATCTTTTTATTTTGAAAAGTCCAGTACATTTTTTTCTGCTGTGCAGAAAAAATTTATGTACAGTTTTAATTATTAGCTTATTTTTCAAGCTTTGTATATATTATATGGCAATAAAATTTTACAAAAAAAGTTTATTTTTTAGGAGTACACATCAAATCCTCCAACTGGATTAGAAAATATGGTCTCGTTTTCAAATTTGCCTCGTTAATTGTTGATATAAAAAAAGTTAATTTAAAAATGGCTTTATCGGTGGCGTAGCCAGACTTTCAGAAAAGCGGGGCGGTAATGTAGTTGAGTCATGAAAAATGGGCATTTTTGAAAAAAAGAACGATTTTTTTCAAAAATCTGGAGCAAAAACATAAAGTGGAACTTAGGAAAAATTTTTCAAGAACGGATTGGGGCAGTCCCACCTTCCGCCTCATTTGGCTACACCACTGAGCTTCTTTTACACCTCTTACCGCAGTTGCTGTACTTCAATGAATAATTTTTATCCATAAATTATTAGATTTGAATATACAGTAATTGCCGTAGATAGACATTTATTTTTGTTTGTTTGAATAGGAGAAGTTATACAAAATTTTTTCACTATATGTTGATTTTCGGAAAATTCTTTTAGACCCTTAAAATACAGCTCCATAGCAATTGTTTGTGTGGTCAATCATCAAAATCGGTGGCTTTTTGATAGAGATACGAGTCTTTCAATTTTGGGGCATGTTTTTCTATACAAATAATATAACGTAAAAACCTGAACCAAAATTGAAAGACTCTATCAAAACGCCATCGATTTTGATGATCGACATCGGAAACAATTGCTACGGGACCTTAAAATTTATGGAGGCATACACAAAGAAGGGGCCCGAAACCCTCCGTAGCTATCTTTTTTTCAAAAAAAGTTTTTGATATTCATAATCAGCATGAAAAAATGTCTTGATTATGGCAGTCCCTATGTTCATAGTCCCCCTCCAATTCATTTTTATAACTTTTTTGTAATTCAACATTCTTATATAATATTATTGCTTTATTTTACTACAAATAAAACATTTAGTGCAGTGGCAAGATTATAAGCGCCTGTGAAAAATTATGCACAATAAAAATTTAAATCAATTTTTAGCATAAAAACATGAGATTCAAAAAAATTATGACGAATCATAAGTAAAAAATAAGGCAAAAGAATCAATTCGTTGACTTAGAAATTAAACACTGTACAGAATTCGTAAAAAGTTCTGGCTCAAAAATATAGGCCGGAAAAACGGCATAAACGATTTTATATATGCCCAAATATAGATTTATTTTAAAAAACAGGACCCAATTAAGGGTGTGGGTAAATTCCGCCGCATGGCGCCAGTTTGGCATGGTGGAGGGTAAAAGCCGCCGGATTGAAACGATAAGACCTACATATATAATTTTATTACAAAAACGTTCCATTTTATGAGTTTAGCAATAATAATTATGTTTGGCATGAAAATATTTCACCTAAAAATAATTATTGCGAAAAATCCACCATGCCAAACGTGTGCCATTTGGCATAGTGAAATTTTTCTCAATAATTATTTCTAGGTGAAATATTTTCATGCCAAACATAATTATTATTGCTAAACTTATAAAATGGAACGTTTTTGTAATAAAATTATATATGTAGGTCTTATCGTTTCAATCCGGCGGCTTTTACCCTCCATCATGCCAAATGGCTGCCAAACTGGCGCCATGCGGCGGCATTTATCCACACCCTTAATTGGGTCCTGTTTTTTAAAATAAATCTATATTTGGGCATATATACAATCGTTTATGCCGTTTTTAGGTCTATATTTTTGAGTCCGAACTTTTTACGACCCCTGTATAGAGAAAAGAAGAGAAAAAAGAAATCTGCGCCATTGAAATGAGACTAAATTATAGAAATTCGTAGACAGGAATAGCAGAAGTAATATGACTATAAAAATCTAATATAAGCTTCTAATATCAATATAAACTAATACAAGAATAGGCTAATGAGAAAAAATCAAAGTCGATCACTCAATGAGCTATCGAAATACTGAGCCATTGGTGAGTTTGGATGGAAAACGCAGAGGTTTCTGTCAAGCTGCTTGTGTATCCAATGCATTGGCATAAACATGCAAACACCACCTAGCACGCCGACTAAGAACAGCCAGAACATAAACTTCAAACAGCCCAAACGAATTAAAAGTTTCCAATGTCGGTAGATTATTAAAATGGTCATTAATTGGTACATGAATGCTTCAACCACGAGCCTAAACAAGAGATTGTACATTAAAAACGACAGAGTGAAGAAACAGATCGTTCGGTTTTTATACAATTTATGAAACATCTGAAACTTATGAAACACTTGAAATATTTTTTAGGATATATCAAACGGTCGCGTGTTTGATAACAATTTTGTATTTTTCTACTTATAAAAATGTCTTATAATGTTTTAAAAATGTAAAATTGTGAAAAAAATTTAGTTACAAAAAGCGACCGTTTGGTATATCCTAAAAAATATTTCAAGTGTTTCATAAGTTTCAGGTGTCATGTATAAAAACTGAAGGTGGTTAAGGAGGTTAAAAGTTAACCCCCACAAGTTATATCTCATTTTAAAGCCCATATTTAGACAAAATTTAAGGCGTTTAAATTTTTCTGAAAAAATTTTCTGTAAACATTTAACTCTCTAAAGCACTGGAGAGTGTGATACAACAGTGGTATAAAAACCAAACGGTACGCAGCCCTAAGGGGCTGTGTGAAAATTTTATAGAGGCATGTAAAAATAAAGTCTACCAGAAAAGAACTGAAATATCCAAGGTGTCGTAAATGCTCTGGTGGCCTGTTTCTTCAGCTGGCTGCATAGTTTTGTATATCATTCCGAAAAGGACAGCAATAGAAGTGATAAGACGGAGTACTGTGAGTAATAAATCAATGGCTTCGGCGATGTTTTTGCGCCTAAATTGAGAGTTTTGGCTTGTTCAAAAAAATCGGGTGGATGACTCTTGCGCAACGACACTTGCGCACCCGACTTGTGCACCCTTTTCTTTTTTTAAATCATACTTTCTTTCAAGTCTAGCCAACTCTCGCAATTCTTCTTTTCTTCGCTGCCGCACTCGATTTTGAAGAGCTTTTTTTTCTTGTTTCTCCCGTTTCTTTTGTAATTTTTCATCTTTTAAATCTCGGGTATTTGAAAAGTTTGGTGCCAAAATATCAACTGCTAAAAAGTCTGCATATAAGCAAAATAGTACGTTGCGTTACCATTCGGGTCATTGCTAACAGAACGTTGGAATCTATTCGGAATCCATTTTCCGAGTTTACCCGTCCAACTTTTTCCATCAGTACCCGTAGCAATCGATGGTTCTGGAGTTATTGAAATGCCATCCGACTCGTCACTAGTGCTACCAGTGGGGATGCTAAAAAGGGAAAAATTCAGAATGAAAAAGTTCAGAATTACCGGCTTTTAATAGCGTTAGGTAAAGGAATTTTTTGTATAACACGCTGCTTTAGATTAGGCTTTTTTGGTGACTTTGTTTGACTAGTTCCATTAGCACCACCCGATTCCAACAGCACTAAAAATTTGTTTAAAGGGGGAACCATTTATACTATACATGTGTTAAACTTTTTTTCACATAACCGATTTTGGTATATAAATGGTTCCTCCCTTTAAAGATGACTATTTTCAAAATCTCACCTTCACTTTCCTTTTTATATTGATAAGTATTTTTCGGACCAACATCAATATCTATTGATGGCATAGGTCTGTTATTATCAGCACCATGTAAAGTCGGATAAACCCCTTCAGATTTGATATTTTCACTACTCAGCTCTCTAAAACGTTAATTGCTTTAAAAATTTTAAGCAATGATACTTCATAAGGTCATCTTCATCGGCTGATCCAATCTCATCAATCGATTCAGCACCTTCCTCTATTTTATCTCCATCCTCTTTCTGCTCATCTGTTTCAATCTTCTTCAATTCTCGCTCGGATTTGGTATACCTTTTATTATATAAAATGTTGTATACTTCCTAGAAATTATATAAATGAAACTCAACATTTTGTCAAAAACGAACTTTGTATGTCTTATTCGGATATCTCCTTCTCTTCGTAATTATCAAATTTAACCATACAAGTAAGTAATTTTCTGGTCTTAGTGCTGGGAAACATGCACAAAGAAAAAAATGCATCCAAAACCATAACAGATCATAAGATTTCCAAAGTGTAAAATAGATCTAAATTTATGTTGATTTTGGTATGTATTAAAAAAACCTCTACTTACACAATTTGCAATGAAAAATGTATTGAACCAATTAAAATGTGTCAGACAAGCTAGTGCAAATCGATATGCGAAAGAAAATAAAAATCCGCACCAACCCATGTTTGAGGGCTTTGCTTAATTTATAATGTTATATTATTTAGGTAACCTTAAAATCGGTTAGGCTGCTTTCAAGCATGTCAAAAAATAAGATTTTTTATTGTTTTACATTTTTCATCACTATTCATGTTTTTTTAAATGGTTTCTTTGATTTTTAGCTAAAAATGAGTAAAAAGAAAGAGACCAAATTACATCTGTTTAAAAGATATAGAAGATGATCTTATCGAGGCGTTAATAAACAAAGTCCACATACGCACTGAAATATGGGATCGAAACAACCCGGCTTATGCGTAATTTGGTCTTTTTCTTTTATTCATTTTAAGCTAAAAATCAAAGAAATCATTTAAAAAATATGAAGAAATGCAAAACAATAAAAAAATCTTATTTTTTATTCATTTTGACAACTTTTTTAGCATTCTTGAACGCAGCCTTAAAAAAATATAACAGAGAAAATCGCTGGATAGAAATGATGTTTAGAAAATTTAGTCATTCGAACACTGATGTTCGAATGACTAAATTTACTCAAAAACGATTTATTTAAATAATATAACAATTTGATAAACATCTACCCCCAGAAATTGCCGTCGATGACTCATCGACTCTCTCCTCAACGCAAAGACATTTGTTGCCGAAAATATTGCTATTTTTGTTTCCTCGTAGTTAGACTTTGTGTTGAAGAGCGAGCAACTGATTTATCACAACTATCAGTTTAAAATAAAATGAGAATGGAAAAGAATTTATGAATCTTGTATTGGCATTTTAAAATCCTATGATGCTTGGCAAAGTTTATGAAAGGAGTTGAATGATCTTTTCTTTGATACATTGCATTTTTTGATTAAACACCAAAAAGTAAACTTGTTTGCAATTTTGCACAAAAATAATTTGGAATAGCATGCACTTTGTACATCATAAAATGGAATTTAAAAAAAAATTCTGATTTAGCGCCCCCCTAAATCTAGGTTTCACTGTAAAACATTTTTTAAAAATTCAAACTAACTTTGACTTTCGAGTTTCCAAAGTATTTCCATTTGCAGTTCGGCATAGGCTGATGAACCGCTCATCACAAATTTTTGATACATTTCTATTTTTTAAATCATGCTTGAAACAATTCTCATTCATTAAGAAATTCAAATATTTAAGCGTGATTTTTAATTATAGTCAATTTTTTCTTTGCATTTATAAGCTTTTTATCTAACTTTTTAAGAATGGCTTCTAAATCAAATGTGAAATTAGAAGATTTCACTTCTTTTTGGAAACATTATGAATTAGTCCAAACTTGGATTGCTGTTAATAAAGAAGCGCGTGAAACCGCTGTTCGTAATTTGGAATGGAACCGAGCTGAAGATGAAGTGAATGATCTTTTGAATAAGATGAAAACACACACTGATTGGAATAAAATAGAACAGAACAATTCAATGCTTAACCAAGTGCCCGAACCTAGTACTTCCAAAAGTGAAGAATTTTCAAAGCGCAAGATTTCAGAGTCAACTAACGGTGACAAGTCTAAGAAAAAGAAGAAAAGACGTTCTCGCAACCGAAAGTCTACTACTTCAAGTGGTCGTGCGGAGTCACCAGAAATGGAGATCGATATTGAGATGGATGAAGAAATGGTCGAATTTTTTCGAATTTCGATGGAGCACCGGAAAGCGAGTAAGATCTTGTCAAAAGTGAGATTTATATTGGGACTTTTAGGAGAAACTCAGCGTTTGTTGGAAATGAGTGAAAACCAACAGCAGAGTGGGCATTGGATTAGACTTGACGAGAATGAATATGTTATGGATACAGATGGTGAGTAGGCTTTTTAACTGGCGTCCCGGGCCACGGCCCGGCCGGCCCTGGACGGGCCGCGGCCCAGCCCAGCCTTCAAATTTTTTGGCATCCCGGGCTGCGGCCCGGCCCAGCCTTCAAATTTTTTGGCATCCCGGGCCGGACCAAAAAATTTTTTGAAAAAAAATTTTCTATTTTTTTGGTGAAAAATGTCTATTTTTTTCAATTTTCCTATAAAATTGTCCATTTTTTCAATAAAAATTGACATTTTTCATCAAAAATTGTCAAAAAAAGCTGTGTTTGCCTATAAATGCGAACTTCAAGTTTTTAAAGGGAGTGTAACATTTATGACGTATTCTCGAAAAAACGCGAAAAATTTTTTCTAAAGAGGACCTTTCTAGGCCTAATTTTATTGCGGGGAATCAATTGCACACATTACCGAAGCATGAAAACGCTTCCTTAACCCTGATTCAAAGAAAAAAGTTCGTTTTTTGAACCAAAAATTGCCATTTTCGATGTCTAAACGTCTTTTTAACGTGTCGAAAATGTGCGCAATGAATTTTTCGCCTAGAAATTACCCTAAAAAAACGGTTTTTAGAATAAAATAAGAAAATTTTTTTTCGATTTTTCGAGAATACGCCATAAATGTTAAGACCTCTTTAAATTTCACGAAATATGAGGTATTTTTTGTCTTTACAAATACGGCCTGGGCCGGTCCCTACTCTAGCGGGCCGCGGCCCGGCCCAGGCCTTAAAAAATCTGGCTCCTCGGGCCGGGCCGAGGGCCGGCCTGTCCGCGGGCCGGCCCTTAAAAAGCCTAATGGTGAGTACTTTGCCCCCACTCAAATGGGCGGGGGCAGGCCCGTAGGAAGAGTTGGATTTCGGGGGTGGTCACCATCCAAAAATTTTGAAAAAATCATAAGGGTCTCTTACGTTTTTTGAAAAAATTTTCAGAATTTTGAGCAAAAAAAGTACTCACGTGACAATTTTTTTAGTCGGCGTCTTTAACAGCAAGCAAACTTTTGATACCCCGGATTTGCATCGTGAACAAGAAGAGCATCGAAAACAAATGCATCAAAAATATGGTGATGATTACGAGAAAATTATGGCTATGGAAGCCTCTTTACAAATTCGTTTCCAACAGCACTATGATAAGTACTCCCCAGCGCTTTGGCCAACAATTCCTTTACGATTTTGAATTATCTGTTTTTATTTGCCTTATTTTTTACTTTGTGATATTGAATAAATAATTTTATTGTATTTATCTTATTTTTAAAAATGGTTTATATGCCATTATATTTGCATGATTTTTTCTTTTGCTTTCTTTTTCTTATTACATGTTACAACTTTAAATTTGGTTAAGATGGAGGTTTTACCCGAAATTGATCCAATGATGGAAATTCCACCAAACTCTTACACTACCCAAGAATCGCCCGTTGATTTAAGCCAAAATACAAATTCACCCGCCCATAAAATGCCAAAAAAGCGCAAGATCCCAGAACGAACTCGCTGGTCGAGCCGTCAAAAGACTTTGAATTTCACAGAACTTATTGAAGCGCCTCCACGCTTATCACCTATACCACGTCGTAAACACCATAGCAATGCACCTTTGCCAGTTTTACAAATAGAAGGTGAAACTTCATCTAGCTCTAAGACCAGCAAAGACACTGATATGGTTATTTCTGTACCTACTACAAGCAAAGATGACAACCGTTTTGGTCTCAAATTAGAAAATGATGGAATAAAATGCAATTTATGTTCAAAGACTTTTAAAACAAGACCATCTTTTAATGCCCATCGGATTAATATGCATAACATCGTTGTTAGGGTACTTTTTGACATACACAACGGGGCGAATAAGAACGGGACGATTTTTTTCATATCTCAGCTAACGAATTTTTAGATAGTGTAAAAGACTTTTTCTCAACTTTTTATTCTGAGTAAAAAAGTCTGGCATCATGTCAAAATTCCTTTTAGGAGCCGAGAAATCGTCCCGTTCTTGTCCCATTTTTGTCTCCTGTTTTTGTATTGTTTGAACGATTCCATTCCGTTATTATGTATGCCTACTTTTTTGAGCATACATAGATTTTGACTTTTTAGGCTCAAATCAAATGTCCAGAACCATATTGCAATACGAATTCTACTACAATATCAGCTTTATGCGAGCATATAACTCAACATGGTAAACCATTAAAAGAATTTAATGCAACCTTCCCAACTGAAGGCGATTTTAAGGTATTTTTGAATTTAATATTCAGTTAAGATACCATTTTAAGATATGGTTGGAAGATTTAACGAAAGACGGTTCTACTCAATTTGTAAAACCTACAGGAGGACGTCTGAAAGCCGATGGCACGGGAACACAGATATTAAATTGCAATAGAACTGGAATTCCTAGAAGCACTTCTGATCCTGATCGAACAAAAGGTTCTTCTAAAATTGGTGTGACATGTCCGGCACATATAAGAGTTTTCTACAATAGAGATAAGTATGATCTGATCATTTTAACATGTACAAAGGGTTCTAGGAAAAGTGGCACAGGAAAACTGACACTGGGTTTTTATCGGTGTCAATTTTTCGTTTTCAGAAATGGAAAACTGTCACCGACAAAAACACGGTGTCAGTTTTTCTTGAGCCGTATAAAGGAACTATTTTAGGTCCATACGAGTCGCAGCACAATTGAACCATTATGGTCATGAATGCCTACCTCAATGTAGGTTTTCTTCAATTTTCGAACCAATCGCTTCTTTTTAGTCCAAACATTTGACCAGTTTCCTGCTGTTGCTGATTGTATGAAAAGAATGAAAACAACTTATACAAAACTGTGTGAAACTTTGGCTAAAAAATTGCCTGCGAACTTCAATCTTTTCATGTCTGGACAATCTCTTACTGTTTTGAATACAGTAAACTATTTTCCAATAAAACATTCTGACTACATTTTATAGATCAAAAATTCGGAATGTGAAATGGCTCGAGCGATAGAACAATTACAATCCATTCCAGAAGCTGTTTTGAGGCGGACTCAGGCGGGTGGTGCAATTCAAGTCGGAGTATGTTTGTTTTTATTAGTGTTAGATCCTGAGGATGGGATTTTTCGGGGTGCATCTTGGTGGGATTTTCGAGCCTTACGCGCTCCATGCCTAAAAATTTACTATTTTTAATAACTTTTTCCCATTTTAGGGGTGTAAATATATCTCAACTCGGGATGGGATTTTTGGGATCGAGTTTCGAGCAAAAATTTCGGGACAGGATCCAAAAAATCCCAGGATTTTTATAGATTGGGACGGGATCTAACACTAGTTTTTATCAAGATTTCTAACGTCCCCTTTCGGAAACTCATTCCGAAAAGTTCTTCACATCACATTGAATTTAGATCAAAACTCAACCTCTCAACCGCCCGGTTTCTAACTATTATGAAAACACCCAGCTTGAAGAACTTGAGCATTATGATTATCAAGATGCCGATCCAAATGTCACCTATTATGTTTTAGATGAAGAAAGCCTCCTTGATCTTCCAGGCTCTTCGACTGTTGACTATGATATCGAATCAAACATGACAATGATTCAACACCACAGTTCATCTATTAAACAATGCAACTCAGAAGTCGAACCAGAGGACATAATGCCAATACATCTCCAAGATGGGCGAGTAAAATGTCCACATTGCCAATTGGTGTTGAAAAACTCAGCTTCTTACAAAACCCACCGCATAAATAAACATGGTGTTTATGTGGTAAAAATTTATTTTAAATGTTAACTTGTTAATTTTTCAGCCCCGTTCAAAAAAGAAAAGTAATCGCTCAGCTTCCGGACAACTGATTGAAGTTGATCGTAATGCTACTTGTCCTGTGTGTAAAAGAAATTTTACGAATGATTCAATGGCTGAATATTGTACCTTTTGTGAGAAAACTTTACACTATGAATGTGTTCATCCGCATTATGAAAATTGTGTTTATATTGATTATCAATAACGTGCTTATTTATTTGGAATAAAATTGTTTATTCTTGTGTTTTTATGCGAAATTGTGGTTCAAGCCAATGTATCTCTTTCCTTTTTTTAGAATTCGTTCTTATTTGGCACTAGGTTGCGGCGATGATNTAACGTGCTTATTTATTTGGAATAAAATTGTTTATTCTTGTGTTTTTATGCGAAATTGTGGTTCAAGCCAATGTATCACTTTCCTTTTTTTAGAATTCGTTCTTATTTGGCACTAGGTTGCGGCGATGATTACCAAATACGATTTATTTCCAGCAAACATCATTATGGGACGATGTACCGAGTTTGAGTTTTAAACTTAAAACCCAAACTCGGTACCTTCGTCTCTTGATTATTTCTCTGTTTACTTGAAAGCATTTTTAGCGAATAATATCCAATATGTTTGTGAACAAAAGTTCCTTGTTGTTTAATTTGGGAAGAACTGCAGTTTTTCGAGTAGGTTACAAAAATTTTTTGGTTATGGGCAGTAGCGTAGCGACACGTATATTCGAACCCTAGTAAAATCGGGAAAAAGTCTGAAGTCATATTTTCTTCTTTAAATCGACATAAAATCAAAAAAATTTCGGCTTCAGCCTTTTCCCGCTTCGAACAGATATGTAGCCCACGGTGGCCTGATTCACTCACCCCCTCGAAATCCAAAAAATTATATTTTTATTATATCCCCTATGTTTTTTGTCCAAAATTTTCCAAAAATCATGGTCGCTTAAAAAATGGGTGTTCGAACATTGACGGTAACCGCAAAAATTGGTGGCAAGCCGGTCGTTTTCTTGCTTACTCATTTTTTATATTTTCAACTTTCCTAGAAGCAAAGATTTTACTTCGATTTTTATCAAAAATACCATAATTTTTCTTTTTTATGGTTACTCCACCAATTCTTTGATAAGTATGCTCGGAAAGCTAAACCATGTGGCGATTGCTTGTTCTGATTTGGACAAAACTGCTAAATTCTATCGAGACTTGGGTGTAAAAGTTAGTGAAACTGTACCTCTACCAGAACATGGCGTTTATACAGTGTTTGTGAATTTTGGCAACACGAAAATCGAGTTGCTTAAGCCATATGGAGACAAGAGTCCAATTGAAGGATTTCTGAAGAAAAACAAAGATGGTGGCATTCATCACGTTTGTATTGAGGTATGAATGGTTAAATCCGTTTCAACTAGACATATACCCAATTTTCAGGTACCCAAAATTGAGGAAGCTATGAAGAAAGTGAAAGAAATGGGTGTTCGAACATTGACGGAAACCACAAAAATTGGTGCTCATGGCAAGCCGGTCGTTTTTCTGCACCCAAAAGACTGTGGTGGTGTATTGGTGGAGCTTGAACAGGAATAACGTTAGAGACATTTGTTTATTGTAGATATTTAATTTAGATTTTTTCTTGGTTGTTAATTTTTCTCTTGGTGTTGTATTTGCCATTCTAACGCAGTAGAGTAGCCAGACTCCCAGCTACAGGGGGGAGGGCTTTTGGATACGGGTACTTTTCTGGTGAAATTTTTTAGGCAAAAATATGTGCATTTTTGGGGTAAAAATAGCCATTTTTGGTGAAAAATATTATTTTTAGTGAAAAATGGTCTTTTTTTCACAATTTATCTAAATTGGAAAAAAACATAAGGGGGACCTTTAGGCAAATTTTGTTAATGTTTTCAAGAACGGGGGCACCTACCCCCCTCCCTGTGGCTATACCACTGTTCTGCGGTTATCCGGGTTTTTTTTATATATCATAATAAAATTTTATTAAAGGTGTTGTCTTATATTGTTAACGTTTATTCATTATGAATATCTTTTCACGATTTTATTTTTATGCATATTTTTAAAAATTGAGTTTTTAAAAGGAGATCAGTTGTGTTGTAGGGGTTGGAAAAGTATAACCACTACCAGGGACCTATTGCAGTTCAAAATTTCCAATTTCCAATCAACTAAAAATGCAATTTCTAATTTCCGTTTTCCAAAAAAATAAAGGGAAATTTGAAATTGGAATATCAACGTCGATATTCCAATTTCCATTTCCCCTTTATTTTTTTGAAAATTGCATTTTTAGTTGATTGGAAATCGGAAATTTGAACTGCAATAGGTCCCAGACACGTTGCCACATGTGTTAAAAATCAGAAAAAGTCTGACCCCGACAAGAAAAATGTTGGAATCTAACTATATAGGGGGTTTTCAGTGCGAAAAATCGATTGCGCGCATTCCCGAAGCCTGAAAACACTTTGCTGACTTTTCGAATTTTTTATCCAAAATCCTGAGTTGTAAAATTTCCTAGTTTTTTTGTTGCAAAATTTCCTAGTGGATGAAATTTGCAAGTAAATTTTGTGATTTACGTGGAATTTGAAAGAGATATTTCTTACCATGCTGTTATCATTTTGTATAATTTATAGTTCACATTCCAAAATGAGCGTAGGGCAAAACGTTATTGAACATCCAGTCAAAGTGGCTAAAGTTCCGTCAGCTCAGATTGTTTATAAGCCAACAGAAGTTAAAAAATTGGTGGAGCCAATTGTGGATACTGCAAATTTATTGTTTATTGATCGAGACCCAGATGAAGAGATTGAAGAGGCTAAAAATGGAAAGTATGTTGTTGTTCGATTTGAGTGTAAAAATTGTTTGTTTTCACAACTAGATCTTGTTTCTTGAGACAAGAATTTTCAATACTCAAATTTTTGATTATTTGATAGTATACTTTTTTAGGAAGCCCTCAAAACAGAAGCTTCTCGAATTGGCCCGTGATAACACTCAATTTTTGTTCAACAAAATTTGGGAACTTCCTCGCGAGCGAGTCGAAGATGCTTTTTGTGCTGTTTTACCTAGTCCAGAATATGCTCTTCCACGTGAAAAGCCTGTAATCTTGTATCATTTTTAATATTTTTATTACATTTTTTAGCTACCCACAAAACGTGAGCCAACTAAATGGGAGAAATTTGCACAAGCTAAAGGAATTAAGAAGCAGCCAAGGAATAATAAAACCTATGATGAAGCCACAAAGGAATGGAAGCCGACTTATGGCTACAGAAGAGCGAATGATGAAACTAAAGATTGGCTTATTGAAATACCGGAGAATAAAGGTGGATGCAATTTGTGATAGTGATTAATAATATCCGAATTTTCAGATCCCTACAAGGATTATTTTGGTGAGAGACAAGAGGCTAAGAAAGAGCGTGTCGCTAAGAACAAGTTGCAGAATTTGAAAAATATTGCCAGAAATATGAAGAAAAATGAAGAGGTCCCTCTACCATTGGGCGTAGGCGTTGAAGCTGATGCACATTCGAAAAAGGAGGTGAGTGGAGGAATCGCTAACTGTGGTATAATCCGATTTTTAGCTCACCCATCAAATCTATCGTGCTAAAGTCGCTACCGCTTCCGCCGGAAAATTCCAACCTGATATTAAAGGCGAAAAGACGCCGAAACTTGGAAAGAAACGCCAGTTCGCACCAAATGAGCAAGGCACAGCTGATGAGCGCAAGAGACAATTGGAAATTTTGGAAAAGATAGAAACAAAGAAGCCAAAATTAATAGATTCTCGATTGGCAGCTAGTCAAGTTGGAGTCCAAGAACAAGAGGGGTAAGCCTCAAAATTCTCTCAGCTTAAATGCCAAACTTTTCAGCAACCGTGGTGAAAATGACAAGAAAAAGAAAAAAGGTGAATTCCGTTCGAAGAGTAACATGCATCGTCAGCAACACTTTCAGCAGAATAAGAAAGGAGGATTCAAATCAAATCAACGAGGTGGTAAAGGACGTCCAGGAAAGCAGAACTTTTCAAAGAAAAACAAATCTTCATAAATGGGCNACACTTTCAGCAGAATAAGAAAGGAGGATTCAAATCAAATCAACGAGGTGGTAAAGGACGTCCAGGAAAGCAGAACTTTTCAAAGAAAAACAAATCTTCATAAATGGGCTAAAAGTTTTTTGTTATTGTTGTTATTTGATAGTTTATTTTGTTGATTTTTATTTGAATAAATTTCGAGATTTCGTGGTTGTGTTGAGGAATAAAAGCCACAGCGTTAAAAGGGGGAGGGCCGATTGAGGCAAGATATCGCAAAAATTTTTTTCTATAAACGTAAAAAATGTTCGAAACGATGAAAAAAATACTGTTTTCGAGGAAAAATCGAAAAAATTTTTTGGGTATTTTTTGGCCATTTTTAGGTGTTTTTTGACCTTAAAAAAAGGCCAAAAACACCTAAAACATTTTTTTCGATTTTTCCTCGAAATCAATATTTTTTCATCGTTTCGAATATTTTTTACGTTTGTCGAAATTTTTTTTCAATAACTTGCCTCAATCGGCCCTCCTCTTTAACACAGTACTATTATACTACTAGCTTTTGGCTGATAGTTCCATATTATCCGGGCATTCTGATACAATAAAAATTTGTTAGTAATCAAAACGAAAATTTTTGGCAAAATTATTTAAAATTCAATATTTTACTTTTGAAAATACGTATATATTGTTATCCATATTTTTGTTTACTGTTATAAGTTTTCTAATTTGTGTAGATGAGATATTTATTTTCGCTAATTTATTTATTCAAATTTGTGATTTCACACGAAACGGGTCCTATTATAAATACAACCTACGGGCAAATTCAAGGGTTTTATTTGAATTTGGAAAACGGATTTTCTGCTAATATTTTTCTGGGTATTCCGTTTGCAAGACCTCCAATTGGGGAATATCGATTTGAGGTAAAAATTGAAAAAAGGGTAAAGAAATAAAAAATTAGAAGCCAGTCTTTCCTGAAAAATGGAAAAATATTTTGGAGACGAAAATATTTCGGCCTGCTTGTGCACCATATTTAAATGTAAATTATATGCCGAATATTAGTGAAGATTGTTTGTATTTGAACATTTTTACGCCCAGTTTAAAGGTTTGAGTTTTGAGCTTTTCTCTCCACCTCCCCTACACAAAGAATTAAATCACCTGTAAGCGAAAAATAAATGAATATCCTTATTTCAAAATCACTTATCGAAAAAGTCAAATTTAATTTTCTTTAACCCTCAAATTTTTCCCCTCAATCTGAAAAATTGCATTTTCTTTGTAAATTTGCATACATATGCAAGGGGGAGAGATCCAGATGCCATATATGAGATGCTGGCGACAAAATAGTTCGTCAGTGGTCTCTTATTTATAGAGGATATCCTCATTGGCCTCTATCCTATGAAGATCCTCAGGAATCTCTTTCCCGTTTTTTGCCTGAGGGTGGAGGAGGCTCCGGCATACACAACGGGACGAACAAGAACGGGACACAAAAATAGGACGATGAAGTGAATTACAAGCACAATTGTCCCGTTCTTGTCATCCCATTCAAGTTTTGTTTGAACGATGTTCCATCCCGTTCTTGTCTATGCCGAGATTCCTCCCCCCCCTTGCCCCAATATGATTTTTAGGATAGGTTCAAAGAAGATTATCCGGTTTTAGTCTGGATACATGGTGGTAGATTCTCTACTGGCGGTGCTGAAAAATACGGCTATAAAACGTTGGTAGAAAATTTTGTTTCTCAAGGAATTATTGTAGTGACTTTACAATATCGATTGGGACCTTTTGGCAAGTTGTGTATCAAAACGAAAAATTAAGATTAAAAAAATTCAGGCTTTTTATCATTCAGTGATGATTTTAACAATGTTGAACCCAAACGCGATCATGAACTACCTGGAAACTTGGGCTTATATGATATTCAAGCCGCTTTACTTTTTCTTATCGAAAATATCGAACATTTTGGGGGAAATTCGTTTGATATTACTCTAATGGGCAAAGGTTCTGGAAGTGCTTCGATCGAAGCGTTGACAATTTCACCAAAAACTGATTGTAAGGGTCTTAAACAACGCTAATTGTCGTAAATTTACGACGGCGTAAATATTACGACGATTGCATTGGATTTACAACAACCATACGCCGAGATCTTGGTGCATTTTAAAGGGGGAAAGTCATTGCAGGTTATAGACAAAAAAATTTTTCGGCGAAAAATGATCGTTTTTTACCCCTATCGGGGGTCAAAAACCGGCACTAGGCCCCTCGTTACGACGCGAATTCACGGCCATTCATTACGGCCTCTCATTACAGAACCCGATTAATTTTAACTTTAAAAATTAAATTTTTTCATAAAAAATTGAAAAAGTTGTTTATGATTTCCCCCACCCCCGTTTTTGAAATCCTAGTACGCCCCTGGCAGGCCATAACAAGCGGATTCTGTAACGAGAGGCCGTAACGAGTGGCCGTGATGAATGTGCTCGGTAACGAGAGCCCGTAAGGAGGGGCCTAGTGCCCAAAAACCACATGTTAAAAATCAATTTTTTCAACTTTTTTATTTTGGCTCCAAATTGGCTGATTTTTGGTACTCGGGGGTTTTTGGGCACGAGAAATCGATTGGCGCAGTCCCGAGTTCCAAAAAAATTTTTTTACCCCTATTGGGGTACCCCATGTTAAAAAAATTTTGATTTTTTAACATGGGGTACCCGGATAATTTTCGCACACCCTGTAGGCGGTTCTACCAATTGTTTCAATAAACACGACTTTATTGAAATTCAGGCAACATTAACCGTTGTAAATGACATACAATCGTCGTAAATTTACGACGATTAGCGTTGAATTAGCGCGGTCATTTAGCGTTGATTTACTACGATTAGCGTTGTTTAGTGCGAGACCCTAAGAAATCGAAATTTTTTATATTGAAACGAAATTTTAGATCTATTCCAAAAAACAGTCGAATTAAGCAATCCAACGCATGCATTTCAATGGGTAAATGCACCAGATATTTTGAGTTTATCGAAAGATTTAGTCAAATATGTTGGTTGTGGGGA
>OZJO01001282.1:59220-90569 GCA_900406225.1 Acrobeloides nanus
TTCGTTACGGCCTCTCGTTACAGAACCCGATTAATTTTAACTTTAAAAATTAAATTTTTTCATAAAAAATTGAAAAAGTTGTTTATGATTTCCCCCTCCCCCATTTTTGAAATCCTAGCACGCCCCTGGCAGGCCGTAACAAGCGGATTCTGTAACGAGAGGCCGTGATGAGTGTGCTCGGTAACGAGAGCCCGTAACCGTAACAAGGGGCCTAGTGCCCAAAAACTACATGTTAAAAAATCAATTTTTTCAGCTTTTTTATTTTGGTTCAAAATTGGCTGATTTTTGGTACTCGGGGGTTTTCGGGCACGAGAAATCGATTGGCGCAGTCCCGAGTTCCAAAAAAAATTTTTGACCCCTATTGGGGTACCCCATGTTAAAAATAAATTTTGATTTTTTAACATGGGGTAGCCCGATAGGGGGTCAAAAAAAATTTTTTCTCGTTGTGGGGGTGGGTCGGATAATTTTCGCACATCCTGTAGGCGGTTCTACCAATCGTTTCAATAAACACGACTTTATTGAAATTCAGGCAACTCTAACCGTTGTAATGACATGCAATCGTCGTAAATTTACGACGATTAGCGTTGAATTAGCGCGGTCATTTAGCGTTGATTTACTACGATTAGTGTTGTTTAGTGCGGGACCCTAAGAAATCGAAATTTTTATATTGAAACGAAATTTTAGATCTATTCCAAAAAACAGTCGAATTAAGCAATCCAACACATGCATTTCAATGGGTAAATGCACCAGATATTTTGAGTTTATCGAAAGATTTAGTCAAATATGTTGGTTGTGGGGAAGATAATGATACAGCTTTGATTAAAAAGTGTTTGAAAAATGTAACGTTGGAGAAAATTTATCAAGGGCAACAATATTTGGTATTGAACTTTTTTGTCTTTATGGTGTACATACATGGGCAAGATGGGAGAGAGCTCCGGGCGAGGAGATCCTTAACGACAAAAAAAGTTGTTCAGTGAAAAATTGTTTGAAATCCAAAAAATAGCGCTGTAGGCGAAAATTTTTTTGGTAAATGCGCGTTTTTAAGCTCAAAATGCTCAGGAAAAATGACTAAAAAATGCTTTAAAAAATTTCTGAGGGATCTCCTCATCAAAAAATTCTTTTTGAGGAGATCCTTCCTAATTTTTTGCCCGATGAGGGAGTGGGTTAGGAGGAGAGGAGGCTCCTCCTTGCTCCAGTATGATGTTGTATATCTTTTAGTCAAATTTTGATGGTGGTTATTCCGTTTATGGACCTATGATAAATTTTGACTTTTTTGATGGCCGTTTTAAACCCACTAAGCAATACAAAAAGTTCTCACTTACTGGGCTTTCTAACATGGACTTTTTATTACATGGTAAAAAATATGTTTATTCATTTTTATCCCCCAAATTTAGCTCTAATATCAATGTCTCCGGAATATTTGGCCTCAATTGGTCTCCATAAAAAGATGCCAGAAGAATTTGGTGGAGATTATAATGAAGATGAATTGTTGGAGGCTATTTTTTATATGGACTTGTTTCGGGAAAAATACCCACAAGAGTTTGAAAAAGCCTATGATAGCGATTATCAGAGTTATCCATCGGATTTAAAATTGGCTTTAAGTAGGGTAAGGGGATGCTAATTTGTTGCCACTTCTTCAGTTCTCAGGCACCAGTGCCCGTAACTGAATAAGCATGAATTTTCAAACATCGAGGATTTTTAGTCACTATTCGAAAAAGGATTTATGTACAATGTTATTTTGAATACTCAAGTACGAGCCGACTGGCATTGGCCCAATTATTTTTTCTATCTCAACAATACGAATGTTACAGAAGATATAGAACTGTCTGCAAAAGGTAATGTCTTGTAGTGATGTTCAAAGTGTTGATGATAAAAGGGTGTGATAAGTGATAAGATAACGCATTTTGATAACAGCGATAACGATTTTTGTGACAACGTTATCACATGGAGTGATAACATTATCACAAAAATCGTTATCAGTGATAATGTTATCACATTAACCCTATTATCACACTTACCCTCATTTATCACTTTGAGCATCACTAATATCTTGAGTTTATATCTTCAATTGAACCTAATATCCTCAATTTTCAGAAAATATACACGCTGACATGCAATCATATCTTTTTGGAATTTACAGTTTTGGCCAATTTGAATTCAATGAAAATGATAAACAGCTTAAAAAGGTGTTAGTTGATGTGATAACTTCATTTGTTAAAACAAAGTATGCTTTTGTTCAAAAATTTTATACTGCTCGATTTTATCAACCCTTCAACTAACGATTTCAAATGGCCTATGTTCGAAATAAAAGAATCCGTACAATATGTGCATATAAATCCACAAATTGAAATCAGAGAATCAATATGGGATGACTTGAAGACAACTTGGAGAAACGAACATGAGAGACTATCGAAGAGACTAGGAAAGAAGGTCAAACGACTTTTTGATGAACTATGATCTTCATGCTGAAGATGATAGTACACTGATATGCAAAATATAAGTCCGCTTGCTTTTTTGGGTTTTCGGTTGTTAAAATTGAAAAGAAGCGTTGGAATATTTTTTTAATATAAAGATTAGAGGCTAAAAAGATATTCTTAGTAAAAAAAATCATTCCAACAGCAAAAATAAAAATTTTTACCGAAAATCCCGACTTGCTGAAATAATAAATTTTTATTTAATCTTCAACAATAACAAAATAATAATAATAGTATAAAAATAATGATTTTCATTCGACTTTTCTGAAACGATCCAAGGCCGACCAGGGTTGGTTTGGATCTCTTTGCTGCTTTTTCTTTTTGGGGAAAGTTCGACCCAATAAATCTTTCTCTTCGACTTCTTCTTTAGGCTCATCTTTTTTGACACGATTCAAACCAATTATATCCAAAGTTATCATTTCTGGTGGGATCTAAACATTAAAAATAGTACAAGTTAGTCATAAAAAATTTAGGCTATATTTTTCGAATAATAAAATTTATCATTTTTAAGTTAAAACAATATGAAAATCAAATTTTTCAGTTAAAACTAAGGGGTTTAATTTTTCTTTTTTATTTATAAAAATTTTAACCTTTTCCAACAACACTCGAACTTCACGCTCTCGTCTCTGTTGCTTAGACTCATATGGATTATGGAACAACGCATCCACATTTGGATCTCCAGAACCTGTAAAATCGAATTAAAAGATCCAAAATTTGCATAAAATTTGGCTCACCTGGTACTAATAAACTAACAAAGCCTTGTTCATGTCCTACTCCAAGAACGTCTTCATAAGGGCAGAATTGCAAATTTGTAACCAGACCACGGCAGGTGTACATAAGAGTTGGGCTTCCAGTAGGTTTGCCAATAATCGGGTCTTCGAAAACCTAGAAAATGAGGTAATAAAAATTCTAAAATTTTTTAGTACAATAATTGATTTGAATAAAATTATTATAATTCAAAAATCGATTTTAACATTTTTGTGTTCAAAAATTGATTTTTACAATATTTGAGCAAAAAATCGATTAATCCAATTTTGAGCTCAAAAATCAATTTTATAGCAATTTTGAACTATAAAAAATCAAAACAACATAATAAAAAACTTACTCTAACGACATTTCCAGTAGACACTGCAATACTCCTTCTTTGACTAAATGTAACTTCACCAATATTACTATTGAATTTAAATTCCTGCATTTGCTTATACATACGAAGATCCCATAACCTAAAATTTATAAATTTACTATTTTTAGGCTCAAAATAGACATTTTTCAGTGTAAAAAATTTAAGGTATCTCTACAGGGTGATCTAGATGAATATAAAATGGAATAAAATTCGTTATCTCGGCATAAGAAAAAAAAACATTTTTCTTAAGAAATTTTTGGATTTGGGGGAAGTTTCCTACGTTTTCCTCATAATTACGACTATGAGGTATTGTAAATTAGTGGAAAAAGAGACATTTACAACCCAACCTTAGCCTAGCGTCCATTCCTGTAGAAACCAAATATTTTCCAGTAGTATCCACAGATAGACCTTTAACAATCCCTTTATGGGTTAACATTTGAACGAGCGGCTCTTTGACGTTTGGAGACCACAGGGATACAGTACCTTAAAAAATAGCACTTAAAAAATTGCAGCCTAAAAGTCACCTTTCCCATTTCCAGTCAAAATAATCCCATTCGCCGGATTTTGTGTCATAGCATTAAAAGGTCCTTCAGAACTTCTAAATGAGTTCACCAATTTACCCATAGAAGTATCCAACCAGTGTAAAAATGATGTATTTGTCTAAAAATGTGATTTTTGCACGTATGATTAAAAAAATTAGCATACGGCAGCAACAAGTAAAAAATGTCGGGGAAGGAATTCTAGCCTCTTAACATCATGCAAATGTTTTATACAATGGAGTTCGGTTCCTTGCCAATCGTAAATATGAGTCCAGCGTTTTTGAGCCACTGCATACATCGTTTCTGTGTGAAGCCATCTAAAATATTTGTCTCATAAATTTTCGTCCTAGAGCTATAAAAATAAGTGCATGATATTTTAGCATTAAAAATTTCGATAGTGCTACTCTTCCCCACACATTTTGATTCACAATGAGTTTTCTTAATAAAAAAACGCACTGCACATCTCTAACTCCTTCCAACACATTTGTCTCGTTGTGCAATTTTTTCGTAGGCCAATCAATCGCTGCTACATGACCCCTCTTGCCACCTAACAATAAATGTCTTCCATTCGGTGTATAATCAAATCGATAGGGACCATATCTGGGTAGAGTCAATNATCAATCGCTGCTACATGACCCCTCTTGCCACCTAACAATAAATGTCTTCCATTCGGTGTATAATCAAATCGATAGGGACCATATCTGGGTAGAGTCAATTCAAAGTGCTGAAAAAATAGAATTCAATAAAGATGCATAAAAACTTCACTAACTTTTGAAGCACTAGCAATATCCACAGCTTCACAAATTTCATGTTGCTTCAAAAAAGTAGTTGGGAGATCATCCTCTTCCTCCAATTTAATAAAGCTAAAAATAGCTGGGTTAAAAAAATTGAAGTTTCCTACCCAGCTCCATCAGCATTAAGAATCTCAGCTCTTGCCGCTGTCTTAATACCTTCTTCAAATTTGGCCTTTTCTTTTTCCAGTTTGGTTTTAGCAAGTTTTGTTTTTGCATTTGCAGGATTTAATTTGGAAATTCCGGTATCATGTCGTTCTAGACTTTCGGGCTCGATTTTTATGGGCCTGAAAAAATATTAAATTTACACAAAAAGAAAATGCAGCATACTCTTTGTCCACAACATCATTAGATTTTGGAACTTTGAACTTCTTAGGATGCAAAACATTTTCAACTTTGTTCTTTTTAGAAATCTTCTTTGTCTTTTTAAATTTCATTCTAAAATTTNATTCCGGTATCATGTCGTTCTAGACTTTCGGGCTCGATTTTTATGGGCTCTTTGTCCACAACATCATTAGATTTTGGAACTTTGAACTTCTTAGGATGCAAAACATTTTCAACTTTGTTCTTTTTAGAAATCTTCTTTGTCTTTTTAAATTTCATTCTAAAATTTTTAGATTCTGACAAATTTTAAAAATAAAATTGCAAAAAAGTTTTAAATTAAACATTTGAAACTAGTTCACTTATTGAATCGCACTTATCGGGGTCCGAACATTCAAAAAAATTTTCTTTATCAACTAAAAAATCGTATTAGGGGTTTTTAGTCGAAAAACACGTTGGTATTGTTATGTTTGCATGAAAAACTTGATAGCCCATCATTTCGAATTACCCGAGGTGCTTCAGAGAGGCGTGCCCCTTGAAATCAAATGAAGGTCGAAAAAAACATAAGTGTCCCCCTTATGTTTTTTGACATTTAAAAAAATTGTTGGAAAATTCTCTTATAAGGTGGTCCTTATAATTTTCAAAAAATTTTAGAGCTGTGCCTTCTTGAAATTTTTTTCCTGGCTACGCTACTGTCCCTGGAGCATCCCGGTAACGCGAAATGATGGGCTATCAAGTTTTAAAGGTCTTCATGCAAAAATAACAATACCAATGTGTTTTTCAGCTAAAAAATCCTCATACGATTTTTTTTGGTCGATTTCAAAAGAACAGTTTTTTGACGTCTGGATCTCGATAAGTAAGGCCCAATAAGTAAACTAGCCCCAAACACTTTGTTTCAAACATAATCTTCAACTTTCACAAGTAATTAAAGGCAAAAACCCAAAAGATTAAAAAAACAAATCAATCAAATTTATTTATAATCTACCACATAAATCTNTTCAACTTTCACAAGTAATTAAAGGCAAAAACCCAAAAGATTAAAAAAACAAATCAATCAAATTTATTTATAATCTACCACATAAATCTCTGTTTAACCCCTGGCTCATGGGCCCATTCAAATGATTTAGCTACAAATAAATACAATGTTAACAAACTAACAACAATATTCCACAATAATTCTAGCAACAACCATTTTAAAGAGATTTTCTTAACATTCAATCTCCATAACACATAAGGAATGATAAAATACCTCGGTTCTAACAAATGTACCGGTATCAAACAGGCAGATGTAGCAAAAATAAACATTAACAAAATAAATTTAGAAACATGTGATGTTGTAGATTTCAGATAAGCTAAAGAAACAATGTATACAGGAGCAAGAAGATATTTACAAAGCCAATGTCTGGCAAACCATTTTCGCCATACATAAAATGTGAAATGGCGATTATCGGCTAGAAGATAAGGATGAGACATGGTAAAGAAATGAATCGAGATCAAAATAGGAATGATATATAAAAGATTAGATATTTTAAAATTGTTTAAGATTGGTACAAAATACGAGAAAAAGATAGGCAATGAAGAAAATACAATAAAACCAGAAAAGTAGAAAATTTGTACAAGGTGTAAAAGAGGTTGGTGTGCACTTTTATCGCCTAAAACAATACCCTCGTTTTTAATGATAAAGAAGAGAAAACCTAAAGCTAAAACAAGGAAAGAAACATATCGCTTAAGAAATGTAAATGTTGAATAGAATACATGTTTGGGATCAATAATTTGGATAAATCCACAAAGACAATATAAACCAGCCCATATAATATTTGTTTGTCGTGTAAAAATACTATATGCAAAAATTAAAGCAGATAAGTGGGCATTTTCAATACTAAAACCACAAATGACTAGAGTTAAAGAAAGTAGATCTGTATAGTACAACCAAGAAGTATTTAATAGGACAGGTAGGAAAAGTATAGATAAAGCAATGGGGACCCCATCAGTCCAAGTGGAGGAATTTGGCATAAAACGGCGTCTTAGTCGAACCAGACCTAAAAAAGCGAGTTGATAAGGAAATATCTATAAGCTTACAGTAAAAACATATTGGGAAAAGAAATGAATTAACGCTTCGTAATTTTGAACAATTAAACACCCAGCCTATTAGATATAAACCGGGTGGTGTAGTAATCTTTGGATTCCAATTGAAAAAATTTCCGGCACAATATTCAAGCGTTTGGTTGAAGTGAAAGATCTCATCCATATAAGGTTCGGGAACGATTTTATCGATAACGTCAACCAGATTGTAATGAAGTACAGCCAACAGCAGTCCCAAAGAAATAAATAAAACTAAAAAGTGTAATTTAGAATAACTGAGGACATTTTACTGAAAAAAATAGAAAATTTTAAACATTTTTGTGAAAAATTGTAATGAGGGACCCATATATTTTCAGACTTTTCTCGAAATCAATTTTCGAAATTTTGGCCTCGAAATCGAAATTTCGACCACTAAAAATGGCTCAAAATTTGACAGTACTAATATCAACTTCTTACCATCCATGAGCGAGCTAAGTTTTCTAGCAGATACAGACTAGGTTATTAAAAATGCCTAAATTGTATATAAAAATTTTCGACACAAGATGATAGGATATAAAAAGTGGTGCCCATTTCCATTCTTTTTCAGATTATGTGGTACAGTTTGAAATGAGCATTCTCCAATAAAAAATCAAAAGATACAACAAAGTGGTGGAATGTAACACATGTAAAATATATAAAAAACAATCTTAAATTTATTTAACTAAAAGAGGCTACACATAAATTACGTAACTTTTTTCGGAAAGTTGAAAACGCTCTAACTTTTTTGTTGAAGGAATTTCAAAAACTTTTCTTTGATGACCCCTTTAAAATGGAGCATGGTTTAGGGATAGAGATAGGATTTTTACGGGAAAAACCGATTTTTTCCGGTTGTTCCCAGATTTTTCCGAAAAAATCTTGGTGCTGCTAAATTTCGTAATTCCTTCAGGAAAAAAGTTAGATCGTTTTCAACTTTCCGAAAAAGGTTATGTAATTTATGGATGGCCCCAAAGTTCTTGATAAAACTACTAACAATAAGAAATGACAATTTTTAGTTGGTTCGCCCAACCTCCCTTGTCAGATCTAATCCTATGCAGAATTTGGTACTAGATCGGAAGAGACCCAAGACTAAATTGTCAACAAAATAAAAAATCAACAAAAATAAACAAGAAAAAATCGATTTTTTAAGACGTTTCTTGAACAAGTTTCATCCAGCGTTCATGGAATTCATCGGTTAAAGAAGCAGGAATATTTGACAAAGCTCTCTAAAAATTGGAATTTAGCCTCAGATAGTCCCCTGTTTGGCTTACGCTATTCAAAGACCCGACTAATTCTGGCTGGTTTCGTATCAAAAATTTCGCATATTCTAACCAACAACTTATAGAATCCACGCCAAACTCGGCTATAGCATTATTAAAAGCTTTATGCACCATTTTAAAATTGGGTTTAGGAAGATTTAGTTCCATTTCAACAAAGTCTAAGTGGAAATTTTCACTATAATAAAAAAATATTTCAGACCAACAAATTGACAAAGTACCTATTTGGTAAAATTTTTGCCAGATTGGTATATTCATCGTGAAAAATTCCAATATCCTCTGGATAGACCTCTCTAAGGTATTTTAAACGAATAGTTTTTATTCTTGAAGACACTTCCGGCGGGGTTACCAAAATCGCATGTTCAAACACCTTATCAATTTTCTTAGACGATTTCGAAGTTACAATTATTAAATCAATAAACTTCATCCAAATAGGAAGCGATTCTTCTGGAGAGACCTGCAAATTTAACACTTTTTCACGATTTAAAAACATGGAATTCGGATTCTACGATAAATATTACTCTTAGAGAAAATATTTTTCGAAAAAATTCCTGACGGCTTCTAAACCCCCTTGATTTGACCCCCTCCCCTCCATCCGAATTAGTACAAATTTTTTAAACCAAGCCCTCTTCTCTGGATACCAACATACCTTAGAAACAGCATCTTCGAACGACTTAATCAAAATTTTCACATTCGCTTCAACTGGATTTTCCTGTTCTAACATCTTCATTTTGAGACCCAAAAATTGATCCCATAAAAGTGATGATTTTGAAGAAATTTTGAGAGCAGCTTGGAGATATGGTTCCAACTTTTCTAAGCATTCTGAAAAATCCCAAACTTCTAAGAGTCGCTTGTAATCGTTTTCGATTGCTTTGTTCTGTTCGTGAAGAAGTTTAAGGAGGTCGAGTAATTTCATTTTAGCATAAGGATCTAAATAAACAAGTTAAAGGGCCATAAAAATATGTAGAATCAATATTTTCGCAAATATTTGTAGTAGGTGATTATTTACCTCCAATTTCCACTCTGTCTTCACAAAATTCCATGTATAAACGAATCATTCTCTCAGATGGCTTATCTTCCAGTGCTCTATCATACAGAGTATACATTGAGGACTAAATTTCAGTAAAATGAATTTTTCAATAAAATAAATTACATCTTCCGACCGTTCCTTCAAAATCCTAGCCAAATAAGCTCCTTCTGATGAATTTTCAGCATTCCATAATTTTTCATAGACCAATTTTTCCATCTTTTCTGATATTGGAAGGCAATCGTAGGCACATTTCCAAAAACGATAGAGGAGTTCTAGAAAATAAAGCATTTAAGTTTTTGAATAAAAACCAAGCTTACTTGGATGATCATTTTCTGGAACATCTTCCAATGCTTGGATATATACGATTTCAACAAGCTTGAATTGAAAAACAGCGTCAGGAATATCATCCAAATTAACTGGATTAATTTTCTTGGCTGGCTTCTTTTTGTTGCCTTCTTTATCACTCTCAAATTCTTCTTTGACCTCTTTCTTAGCTAGAAAACCGCGACGCTCGGCTAGACTAAAAAATAAGTTTGAATAACACAATTTTGGTCCACTCACATTCTAACATAATGCAATTCAATATCAAAGAAAGCCACCCATAGGTCGATATTAGCACGAAACTTGCGTAAAGCTAACTGCAAAATAGATCGAGCATTTTCTGCACTATGATTTTCGAAAAATTCCCAACGAGCAGCGTTTTCATGCAGAAATGGATCGCTTCCATGAGTCTAAAAACAATAAAATATGGCATTAAAAAATCATGCACCTGCAATATTTTAGTATAACACCGACTTGCTGCACCAAACAATCTTGCCCATTTAAGAAATTCTAACTCTTTTTTAAAGAAATCCAATTTCTAAAAAGCACATTTCAAACAAAGCAAAAAAGGCTATAGAGATACCTTAAATCTTTCCGTACACAACCTATACAACTCTGCAACTTTCCATTTTACAGGTCCATCAATTTCATCTCTTAAAGACAAATCTTGCATTGCCTCACGACGGATTTGAATAAGCCGTAAAAAATCGGTAAGATATTCACAATATTTGAAAAAATCTGTTGGCTTTTTCTCCTATAAAAGGAATAAATTTATAATGCAGTTTAAAAAAATGAATATACTCTTTTGCAAAGTCGATATTCGTATTGACGACAGCGTTTAACAAACTCTTTCATCTCTTCATCAGAAAGTAATTCAGTGCTTTTTAAAAGCTCAAAAACAGGCAACAGTCGCTCAAGATTACGCTCTACATATTCAGCCATTTTTAGAAGCTAAAAATTTTTACAGACTGTAAATAGCAAAAAAATGAAAAGTTATTTTAAAGATCTCTAACTTTTATTCAATTGTGCGAATTTTTTACACAACGCCAATGTTAGGTTAAAATCTCAATTTTCAACTCAATTTCAACAATTTTCAATTCGATTTCAAATGGAGAATAAAAATGCGTTACTTTTTTCACGTTTTTTATTTGAAGTTTTTCTCAAAAATTCAAATGATTTTTGCCACTCTTATGCAGGATTTATACTTGCCGCGCCACGTGGCATGCCGCGGCATCAAAATGCAATTTTTGAGAAAAAATTCAAATAAAACGCGTGAAAAAAGTAGCATGAAAAAAGTAACGTGAAAATAGTAACGTGAAAAAAGAGCACATAGCCACGCCCTTTTCCTTACCAGATATTCTACAGTTGTTAAATGAGATCTCGTTGAATCCCTGAGATCATGCCAAACAACCCAGAAAATCACTTTCATGAAAAAGTAAAAAGTATCCGACTGTTAATATTTCAGGATTACTATATACTAATCATTCAAAAGTTTAAAAATTTCTATAAAAATTTTTTATACAAGACTAAAATAGAAACACCCTCTATAAAAAATTTCCTAATATGTCCAAATATTATTGGATTTTTCCTGTCCATTGCACTGGTGCATAATAGTATGAGCTATTCAAGGTGTTGAGGACAATTATATGTCCTCCTTTGTATAAATTTTTATCCCTTCCTCCAGGATTTTGGGTGGTAGCGTTCCTCGAGATTATTATTTTTCGGCTCATTTTTTGGCGTGTGATACTGCTGAGACACTGCCATATGTCCCAATTTGTCGATCTTTATTTTCGTCGGATAGTAATTTGAGTCGGTTATCTATGGCTTATCAGCCATTGAGAAGGGTAAGGATTTTTCTTAATGCAACAAATGCGTTGTAGCAATATTGTGTTAGTTTTTTTAAGAGTTTGATATCGGCAGGCCCATAGCTACGGGTAGGGTTCAACCCCTCCCCCGAAATTGAAAAATATTTGCAAAAACATAAAGGGGGATTACATCAGGGGAACCTTATGATTTTTCAAATTTTTTGGATGTGTGCACTCCTAAATTGACTCCCTTCATACGGACCTAGATATGGGTAACTTCATACATGGGCAATACGTTTTACCCTAGCGGCAGTGCCGTAGCGCCTGACGGGCTCGCTCCCCGAAATCCAAGAAATGAAAAATTTTTTCCTAATGGTCTCCCCTTATTTTTTGCCCAACATTTTTGAAAAAATTCAAATCGTAATTTTCAGAGGCGTAATTACACTCCAAAATTCGCGAACGCGACGCTTTTTTAAATTTAAAGTAAAGATTTCAAAAAAAGTTCGCCTCTCAATGCGGCGCTGAGGCGAAAAAAGATCGCCACTGGAGGGGGGGGGGGGGGGTAAAATATCAATTTTTAAAATGTTTAACTATTGGGTTGTAACAGAAGTTGTTGCCGCTCAAAAAATATATCGAAAATCGGCATTTTTCGCTCGTTTTTGATGAATTTTTTCAGTAGTGTGTAAGAATGTATGCTGAATACGATTCAATCGGTGTTTTTGAACGAAACTCATGTTTTCGTGTCGATATCCAGACTGTTTCAAAAAATCGGGACCTTCAATGTTGCAACTTAATTTTAAAATGTTGATATCTGGCTATAAAGTCGATTTTTGACGAAATTTTCGACCGTACTAGGGGTTTTTCTAGACAGGAAATCGATTGGGTGCATTACTGAGGCATGAAAATGCTTGTCTGACCCTAATTTCAGGGAAAATGATCAGTTTGAGTCATTTTAAGGGTACGAGCGAAAAATACCGATATTTCGATATATTTTTGGGCGGCAGCAACTTATGTTACAACTCAATATTTTAAAGCAATTTTTATATTTTTTTCTGTAAAATTTCTCCACCTCTCCTCCGAAATGAAATCCTAATGTCGTCTTTTGTCTGGATCCACGTATGGCAGCTCTAGCAAAATTGAAACGATGAAAAAGCAAAATTGGAAACGCAAAAATTTCTTCGTTGTCTGGATTTCTGTTAAACTTATCAAAGAGAAAAAACTTAGTGAAAAGACCCTTTTACTGATTCGGATTCAGCAAAAGGGTCTTTTCACTAAGTTTTTTCTCTTTGATAAGTTCGACAGAAAGCCAGACGGCGAAGAAATTTTCGCGTTTTCAATTTTGCGCTGTTGTAATTTTTTTTGCGTTTGTAATTTTGCTAGAGCCCATATGGCACATTTTTCGAACACTTAAGGCATCCAATTTTCAGTACAACAATTTTTCAACATTCACCAAAAATCGTATAGTTTCCTCAAAAAGTTAGGCGAGGGTGTAAAATATATTTTTCCGCTCCTATTGTTACTTATAAGCTGCACATTCATTCCTCCAAAATCTTATACTCCTTGATGCCAAAATTGCCAGGAAGAGTACTAAACGATTCTTCTTTCAACCTTTTGATCGAGTGTCGCTTTCCTGGCTTACGGCAATTTATGGGGAAAATGCATTATTCAAGGTATACATGCCTCGACTTTGGAGCTATAGAACGCATTTGGAAGTGGATACTTCCGCAAATTTGTCTCACAAACTCTAATTTTGCACTTTTCAAAAAAGAAAGTTTATAGGAGAAACTGACAACTCGAAATGGAAAAGCAGGAAAAGTCAGTCTTAAAGTTTTCGACCACATGATTAGGGTTATGTATGATACGGTTTCTTTTAGGAAATATATAAATTTTAAAAAATTAATTTAAAAAATCCCATTTTTATACATAGATTTTTTATGTAAATTCAAATTCTGCAAAATTTGTGTGCAAAAATTAAACAAGCTATTTAAAGGGGGGTCCAACTTACGGCCGGGTAGAAAATTTTTTTAACAAGTGACCCTTTAGGGGTAATTTTATGCGAGGAATCGATTGCGCGCATCAAAAAATTTTGAAAATTTTTTCCGGGGGTCAAAAAATGGAAAAAATTGCGTCAAAATTAGGGGTTATAAGTTTTAACCCCAACCAAATCATGCTTGGGGTATGCGAGGAATTGATTGCGCGCATCGAAAAATTCTGAAAATTTTTTCCGGGGTATTGGGGTTAAAACTTATAACCCCTAATTTTGACGCAATTTTTCCATTTTTTGACCCTCGGAAAAATTTTCAAAGTTTTTCGATGTGCGCAATCGATTCATCGCATAAAATTATCCCATGAAGGTTGATTTTCTGATAATATGAGACTTTCTTCTTGATGCAATTTTCAAAAGCTCTTTCGTAACGACCCAATATCTCTACATGTTAACCAGTGCCTTATCAATTATTGTTAAAATTTGCATATTTTAGTATGACGAGCCTGAATACGGATCTTTAACTAGCAGACATCATTTAAGCCCTGGTCGATCAACTTTTCGTCGTCGACAAAGTCTAAGCCCAAACCCACAACTTCAACAAACTCAAGGCAAAGGTCGCATTGTAGGATTTCCAGATTTTCCATCCACTTCTGAGGACGACAATCCTCGAAGTGATGAAGATGCATTAGCTTTGGAAGAACTTCGCCAAGTGAAAGGCACGGCTGATATGGAAGAGGTATGAAAAATATTAAAAAATTAAAAAAATTTTTAAGCTTGATTCCGATTTGTATGATCGTGTTAGTTATTTGAACTTGATGTCGAGACAAGAAGAAAGGAATCGTTTTAGAAGAATTGAAGAAAGTGAAAGGCTGAGACGTTTACAAGAAAAGTAAAATTTAAAAAATCTTTTGTCAAAAATTGAGATTATTGCTAAAATCATTCGTTTTTGCATTTCGTTGTCCTGTTTTTTGGTTTATGTTCATTCATCTGCGTCAGTGGTGTAATGGTCAGCATGGTTGCCTTCCAAGCAATCGACGGGGGTTCGATTCCCCCCTGACGCATTAAGTTTTTGCCTTGAGAATATTTTTTGTCGCTTATACTCTTATGATTTTCTTAAATATGAAACCTTTCCTTTTAGACCAAATTTTTCTAGCCATTTCCCTTACAAATCCATAAAAAATGCACTTAGTTTTTTAGGATGTCTAGAGAACGGCTAATAGTTGTTCCCAAAGTACATGTGTGTTTGCTGCCCAATTTTTTACGCCTATCGCTTTTATTTCGAAATTTTTGAACGATAATTTAATTTTTATTAGGTCTAATATGTAGGTGGGAGATTTTGCGAAATAAGTGATTTTCATAAAAACTTTTTTTAATGGAAAAATGACTTGAAGTTCAAAATTTGGATAATTTTAGGAAAAGAAAAAAATTTACGCAGCCCCTCGGGGCTACGTACAGTTGTATCACACCCTCCAGCGATTTTAGAGGATTAATTTTTACAGAAAAATTTAAACGCCTTAAATTTTGTCTAAGTATAGGCTTTAAAATGATATATAACTTGTGGGTGTTAACTTTTAACCCTTTATGAAAAAATTAAAAATATCAATTTTTTGAGTTTTGGCTGTTTTTTCCTTCTGACAGCTCTAGAGAAAAAGGTTACACATAGATTTTGATAATTATTTTTTTAAGTTGCCCAGTCACCAAAGTAAGAAACTAACATTCTGCTTTTTTCGAAAAAATTCATTTAGGGGGTCAAAAAAATTAATTTTTTACCAAATAGCCCTATTTTTCAGTTCTCTATTTGTTTATTTCCTAGCTTAAAAATATGAACCGTCATGTGACGGTCCTAGTAAATTACAACGATTCTGCTACTCCTATGGGCTATCCTACAAGGTTTAAAAATTCTGTAGTGGCTAACAATTTTCATGCTAATGATTACTCACGTTCAAGTAGCTAAGACAAAGATCAAGATTTCTCATCAAATTCAGCAGCTGAACAACAATTTGCATATTCTTAGCGCCATTCCAACTTCCGTCATCCGGATGGGAACCTGGAAGAGCCTATCATAAATCACTTCATAATTCCACATTTGCTTCGGCATCTTTACCTTGGCCCGAGTCTCCGCCTTTCCTCCCAATTTGTTTCCGTTGTGGTCGACGATTCTGTCTTCAATCAAAACACCAAATTTACGCGGAAATGACTCCGCATGTGAGCCGCTGGACCGCGCCGATTTGGGAACGTCCCACTGTGTCGAGTATAGCTAAGGCTAAGCCGAAGCTCGATAACCACGAGTCTCCTTCTAAATTTTCTACTAGTAATAACAAAAATTTTCTATCAAAAAGTCAAAGAAACCTGGCGGATTTTGAAAAAGAAGAAAATTCGTGGCCTCTAGAAGGGCATAGTTGGAGGCAAAAGTATCCTAGTACATCCTCTGTAAATTCTATGGCCAGAAGGAGGAGAAGGATGAGAGGAAAAAATAATGGATTTTTGGATAGAAATCTTTATTCGAGCGAAGATGAAAGCTTAGATTTTGATATCTATGAAGAAGAAATTTTGTTTAGAAAAGAGAAAAAAGTCCCACAAGAACCAGGATTTTTTGTTGATACTAGAGCTGAATCTGGATCAGAGTAAGTAAAATTTTTGTAATTTTTAAAAATTTGTTTTCTTAGGAAATATTTTTACGACTCTTTTAAATATTTAAATTTTAGAACAGATAGCACTGACGCACGCTTGCGTGCCGGAGCTTCACGTTCTATTTAGAGGGCCCCCTTCTCTAAAAGGTATCGCTTAGGTCAAATGTAAAAAATAGCATCGTGTTCTTCATGATGAAAAACTTCCGAGTACAAAAGATCAACAAGTTTGATTTATTTTTTGGAAAGTTGAATTTTTGATCCCCCCCCCCTCCCCTAGTGGGGTTACTCCTCCATATAGGGATTCCCCCTGAAGTCAAAATTGAAAATTATCACTGGCATCGTATTCACCATGTCGAAAAATCCCGAGTACAAGAAATTATACGATTTGGTGCCTTTGTCGAACTTCGCATATTTTGGCCCCTAGATTTTTATATCCCCTTCCGGCAGGGATACCCCTTGAGATCAAAATTGAAAAATTATTTCGGATTCGTGTTCCTCATAATCAAAATTTCTTTCCTCTATTTTGCATGATGTCATTTTATTATTTTTTTATGTGAACCTTAACTTTCAACTCTCAATATTTTCTTTGTGTACTAGCATCATTAGACAGTCATAAAGCCCACGCAATGTTTAACTTCCGTTGTAGTCCATTTTTTGTTTTCCTCTCCGATTTTTCCATGTGAATTAACTCCTTCAAAAGTTATTATGTTAGGCATAGAAATCTTGGTTGAAATACTCTTAACTAGATGGTAAACATTTTTTTTTGCAAAAATTGAATTTTCAAACAACTTTGAAAAAATTAAAATTTTTAGTGCTGAAAAAATTTCATCACGTGGAACAAGAGAGGTTAGAGAAGAGTTTGAAGAACCAGAAAGATTTGGTCCTGGAACATCTAGACCAGTGAATACAGTAGTGTCCTTTCCACTAGATCCTACAATTAGACAAATTTGGGCAGATGCCATAGATTTGAATGAAATTCGAAATGTTGAGGATCAAGCGGAGTTTAGATCTTTGAAGATTCAACTTGGAATTGATGTGAGTGGGTTAAAATAAAATTTTTAATTATAAAAAACAAGCCAACCATGAATCTAAAAAATGGAGTTTTAAATTTTAGCGCATTACATCAGAAACATTGACACGATACCATATTAAAGGCCATATGGATAGTTATGATCAACCGGCTATATGCTATCCACGATATCGTGGACCTTCAGGAAGGACTCGGACTCCGATTGGTCTTAAAGTTATCCGCCGTGTTGGAGATAAACTTGAGAAAGAAAATTATCCTGAAGTTGAAGAAAAGGGGTATGCAAAAATCCAAAAAGGCTCCATTTTTTAAATTTTTTAGAAAACTCATACGCTTTTCTGGAATTTTTGGATACCACATGGTCACTCCTGCTGACCGTCGAGTGATTCTTACTACAAATGAACGTGATTCTCTCGCGGTTTATGATGCTACTGGAGGCATGCTTTGTCTGGCATTGCCAAATGCAGAAAGAGTGGATCATGCAGTGCTTCCATATTTGGAGGATTTTGACACAGTCTATTTATGGTTCCCATTGATTCATGAAAAATATGCAAAAGACTATACCACTTATTTGAATGCTGCCCGGTGTTTTATTATCAAGTAGGAAAAGTCAAATTAACAACACAAAAAGAGTATAGAAAAATATGTCGACTGGTTGCTTAGCCACTGAGCTAAACTCGAACTTTTTAAACTCGAACAAAAATGATATATTCGGAAAGATCATGAAAAATGGAGCATTTTTTGTTTTTACGGCATGTTCTGAATCGTTGTAGTTTTCGAGATAATTGGGTTTGAAATTTTGAATTTGTCACAAGCTCTTCGTTGTAATACTCAAACTTGTTTGAATTGTGTATTACAACGAAAAGCTTGTACACAAATTCAAAATTTCAAACGCAATTATCTCGAAAACTACAACGATTCAGAACATGCCGTAAAAACAAACAACGCTCCATTTTTCATGATCTTTCCGAATATATCATTTTTTCATATGGTTGTAAATTACTGAACTGGTCCTTTAATATTTGATCATAAGGAACATTTTTATATATCGTTCATCAAAATCGAAGAAACTATCATCTGAATTTTTACTGTTAGATAGTGCATTTTTACATAACTCAACACCAAAAGATTTGAACTAGGGGTCCATTTGATCTGAAAACTTTTTAGCAAAAAAGAGCGCCCAATTGAACTTATTCGAGAAGACCGCCCGAGAGACATCAATTGGGCTCTAAAAGAAGCAGTTCGAGTTCGTAATCCAGGCTTTCGCTCTATGATCGATATTCGACAAGAAGTCAAAGATGAGCTCCTTCAAAGCAAAGAACGGACTACCGGGATCTCTAAAGTTGTCAAAAAATTTTTATTTATATGAAAATTTTTAGTGGAAACGCTTTGATGTCTTAAACAATTATCTTCGAGGTTTCCGCCCGAAGGAGCTCACCGTTTTAACCGGTGGTACCGGAATCGGAAAGACTACTTTTGTCTGTGAATATGCTATGGACTTGTTCACACAAGGGGTGAGGAAAAATTCAAATTTTTATTTAATAAAAATTTTTCTAGGTCCGTACACTCTTTTGTAGCTTTGAAATGCCAGAGGAGAAGGTTCTAAAATGGATGATGATTCAATATGCTGGGTAAGGATTTATTAAGCAAAAATTATTTTGTGTGAAACTTTCAAAACTTCTATTGCCTTTTTTATGTAGACCATCACATGTTCGAAGCTTGGCTCGCACTCGTACCTATCACAATGGGATGAAGTACGAATTTTAAATTTTTTGCTGATGTTGTAAAAATTATAGCTCGCAGCACTTGAAGCCTTTTTGGGGTTAGTCCAAAAAATTTTGTGATAGGTACAAGTGCTGCTAGCTATAAAATTTTGTGTGAACCTTTGTTATAGTGATACGTTGAAATCGGAAGGATCGAAATCGAAATAGAAAGCGAAATTTGGGGTTCGAAATCGAAACGAAATCGGGGTCGAAATTTCATAGGAAATTGCCGTTTTTATCGAAATCCAAAACCTCGAAACCGAAATTTGAGGGTTGAAATAGAAATCACGATTTCGACGCATCACTACTGTGCTATATGTTTCTATATTAAAATTTTGCAACAAAATTTTTTAGACTCCCACTCCACCGAGTGGATCACCATCCTTCGGTAGAACTGTGGCTTGACCGCTTTGGACGAACCAAGGATGAACTTATCATCATGAAAACTGAAGAATTTCGTGATAAGTCCATCAATGCCATTGCTAATGTAAAATTTGCATCTTTTATCCTACTACTATAAACGTTGAATGTTTGTTTGTGTGTCTGTCCAGTTGATCTCGGGAGCGCTAGATTTAAACCCCCAACACTAAAACAAAAGTTGTAGAAAACGATGAGAGAAGACGATTGACACCAAAATCATTGAAATCGGAGACAAAATTTTTTCCACTTTTTACCCCTTGGGGGACCAAGGCGAAAAAATAGATTTTTCAAAAAATTTTCCAAATCAGCTGATTTTTTGTACTCGGGGGGGGGGGGGTGGTTTCGGGTATGGAGAACACGGATCCGAAGGAATTTTTGAATTTTGATCATAGGAAAAAATAGTTTTTAGGTGCACATACAAATTTTACGTATACATAAAACATAAAAGTACTGGAGAGCCGAGCGCTCCGCGCTCGGGGGTTGTGAATCCAAGCGGCACTCCCGAGCGACGTCCCCGTTACAAATGTATTAGTTATTACTAATACTTTTTTTTAATTAATCCATGCTATTGCTAACCTTTTTTTGAAGAAAATTCTTTTTCTCCGATTCCGATGATTTTGGTGTCAATCGTCTTCTCTCGTCGTCCCCTACAACTTTTGCAATCGCGCTCCGGGTTTAAATTAAGCGTTCCCGAGATCGTTCGTGCAGACATACACACCTTACACGTTTAATGTAGTAGGATACCCCCTATGTAAAATCTCAGAATATAACATTCGGGTGCTCGACATAATGTATAACCGTTGGGGTCGATTCAGTCAAAGTTGATGAGATCGATAATTACTGGTCTGATAGCATGTGAAATAGGATCAGTAATTACCGATTCTGTAAAATTTGCATATTTATACATCACTAAAACCGCTCGGGAGTCTTCACAAGCATCTCCTTCGATCGCGTTAGGGCCGCCGCTAATACGTTCGGACAGCTCCCGAACGGACTTTAGTTTACTAATAACTTCACTAATTGCGTTCGAACGCGTTCAGAAACGTTCGGATGCGTTCGGGCGCTCGCCCGAACATTTCCGAACACGTCTGAACGTTTCCGAACGAGTCAGAACGTTTCTGAACGCGTCCGAACGCCTATTAGTGATGTGTCCGAACACGTCCGAACGGAATTAGTGATGCTATTAGTGATAAATTAGTGAAGTCAAAAATTTCCGAACGAATTAGTGGCGGCCCTTAGAGTTCGTCTCCCGGTACTTTGTATAATTTACAAAATTTTTTAGTCCATCCGTGAACAAGTTATTTCCGGAAATATCCAACATGTTGTCATAGACAATTTACAATTTGTGGTAGGATTATCGACACTTCATAAAGAAAATTTAAGTTTTATGGAAAGAGTGAATTTGCAAGTACGAAGTGTTAAATTTTGTATAAAAATTTAAAATATTAGGACCGTTTTGTTGGTCTTTTGAGAAGCATTGCATCAGATTTTGGACCACATATAACATTAGTAGTTCATCCAAGAAAATCGGCGGTAAGCAAATTTTAAGAAGTTTCAATTTTTTAAAGGCATCCACTCTTCAAAATTTCAGGTCGATGAAAGTCTCAATGTCCAAGATGTTGCTGGTTCAGCCAGAATTACANGAAGTTTCAATTTTTTAAAGGCATCCACTCTTCAAAATTTCAGGTCGATGAAAGTCTCAATGTCCAAGATGTTGCTGGTTCAGCCAGAATTACACAAGAAGCAGATAACTTACTTGTCATTCAACGACGTCGAGATGATGTGGACAAACGAAAATATCGAAAATTTTTATATGCAAGCTTAAATCTTCATTTTTTATATTTAAAATTATAATTTTTTCAGATTCTCAAGAATCGTTATGGACGAAAATTGGTTGAATCGGATCAGTTGGAATTGGTTTTCCAGCCAGCTACATATACCCATACATTGGTAGACTATACCCAAGAAAAGTGATTCAATATTGTGAACAAAAAATCTTTTAATTATCGAAAATACAGGATAGCGCAAAAAAGTGGCTTTTTTTGACATTTTGTGACCCAAAAATTTATTTTTCTAAAAATGACCCCCTATGGGTAATTTTATGCGGGGAATCGATTGTGCGCATTCTCGAACCATGAAAATGCTTTCCTGATCCTGATTCAGGGAAAATTTGGATTTTTGAAGCGAAAATGGTCATTTTACTTGTTTTTTCTGCAAATCACTAGGGGTAATTTTATGCGAGAAAGTGATTGCACACGTTTTCAAAGCATAAAACGATTTCCCTAAAAAATGNTTTTTTCTGCAAATCACTAGGGGTAATTTTATGCGAGAAAGTGATTGCACACGTTTTCAAAGCATAAAACGATTTCCCTAAAAAATGATATGTCTCATTTCAAAATCGCTCTCTCACTCTAGAAAGTGATATCCAGAAAATAATGAGGAAAATGATCATTTTCGCTTCAAAAATCCACTTTTTCCATGAATCAGGGTCAGAAAAGCATTTTCCGGGTTCGGGAATGCGTGCAATCGATTTCCCGCATAAAATTACCCCTAGGGGGGTCATTTTTAGAAAAATGAATTTTCAGGTCCCAAAATGTTAAAAAAGTCACTTTTTTGGCCCACCCTGTATATATTGGGCAATTCAAAATCATATTTTTAATTTTTTTATGCAAAGATTCGCAAAAACTTTTATTCAATTTTGTGTACTTGTCAGTCTTTCATTTATATGCTTTTTTGATCTCATATTTTTGTAATTAACCTTTTTTGACAAACTGCCCGACAGAAAAAATTATCTTTTTTAAAAATTTTGATTGTAGAATTTTTAATTTTTGTAATTTACAGCTTATAAAAAATTTTTGTTGCCAAAATTTTGAAAAATTTACTCGTTTAGCCTCAAAATTTTAAATTTTATCAGAAATTTGATTTTTTAAAACTAAAAACTGCAAAAATAGAGGGTTCGGAAAAAGTTCCTGCGCATAAATAATGACCGAAAAAATGGCATAAGCAATTGTTTTTAGATTTATTTTAAAGAACAACTTTTTCTTTACCAAGGTTTTAAGGTTTACTCCACGAGCTTCGCTACAGGCTTGGAAGTACTTCGGTAAGGCAACCACTATGCGCGCGTGATGCTTCTCCTTGTTCCGGGGTAATTTCAAATCGCTCTATCTCCTCCGAATTGAAGCGTAACTGCATATTTGCATTGTACTAGGAGTTCTTCGAGCGGAGAATCGATTCCTGCATGTTTTGAGCGATTTTGAAATTTCCCTGGCCACCTATAATCCTAAAGACTGCTATCGGCGCCTCCATTGGTTTTGGATTGAAAATAACCGCGCGTACCCAAAATGCATTCTAGAGAAGTACTAGCTACATGGACTAATAATCACTTCAAGAATCGGCCCTGAACACTCAACAAGATTGGAAACTGTCCCATTAATTGAAAACGATGCGACTTTGCAAAGAGCTGTTTCCAGACGTGTGACCATTTTATTGTAATGGCCATATCTCCTCATGGGAATTGTTTTGAGACGTCGTCGACACTCATTGTAAAGCTAAGAAGCTGTCCTCCAACTATTATCTAGACACCTATAGCAAGTCTCCTTTTCAATAAAAAGCTATGGATCAAATTACTTATGATCAGGGCGTGCGCCACATGGATACTTTCCGAAGCACCTCCAGGCTTGTAACGAAGCTCGTGGAGGAAACATTAAAATCTTGTTAAAGAAAAAGTTGTTAATTGGGTCATGTTCTTTAAAATAAATCTAAATTTGGAACATATGTAATTATTTATGCCGCTTTTTCGGCTAATATTTACGCGTAGAAACTTCTTTCGAACCCTGTACATGTATTGTTGTTGCAAAAAATGTAATTTTTGTAGAGTTATAAAAAATTAGATATTGATCGAGTTCCTATCCTAGACCGGGCAATTGGGTTTCAACCGCCCGGTTAAAATCCAACCGTCGGGCTGAAAACGAACCAGGCGATTGGATTTTAACTAGTGTTCGATCCCATCCCATAAATCCCGTCATAATGCATCCCGAAAAATCCCGTCCCAGCCAGGAGGTCGATCCCGTAGCCGGTATCAAACATTTTAATCAGGCGGTTGAAATCCAAATGCCCGATTTAACATAGGAACTCGCTCATTATAGTGCTCTATTGGCTTATCATATATTTGTTGATATAGTAAATAAAATTTTAGTTTAATTTCTTTATTTTAAAATTTTTTATAAAAGCCTGAAGAATTGACACACTGAAAAAATATCTTTCAAAAAAAATGAGATGAGCACACAAAAACTTGTTTGAACTTTTTTCAAATTAAAGTTTTTATGCACTTAAAAATTGCAATATGGTTGAGCAAAACAAGTTAAAATATAAAAATGCAAAAAAGAGATTTTTACACATGCTATAAGTAAAATTCTAGACATGGCAAGAAACTGGGTTCAATGAAGGGAAGAAGAAAAAATAATATCAAAAAAATTAAAAAGTTATCAACAAATACCCATTCATAGAAAAGCTAAAAATCTCACAAATATACATGAACATACACATTTCATGAAAAAAAGAATATTCAAAAAGTAAAGTACAATTGAACCTCGATTAGTGCCACCTAGGATCGGTCCTTGATGGTGGCACTAAATTGAGGTCCAACTGTAGCTAGAAGCCCATAGGGTGATGTGGATTTTCATACAATCGAACTTCGACTTAGTGCCACCCCTAGGGAGGGGCACTAAATAGAGATTCGACTATATATTTTGGGTAATTGCCCCTCCTCCTAGCCGATTCTTCTGCCTATACCACTGAGGGGGGGGGGATTAAATCGATGTTCGACTGTAATAAAGGGCTTTATAATGATTTCAAATTTTTTAAAATAAATTTTAAAGCAAAATTATTATGGAATATCCATAAGAATTTGTTGAGACTTTTGGCTGAAAAGACGGGGGTGTATGGAACATTCGACATAGTTTAACGGCGTAGCCAGTTCAGTAATTATGAGAGGGGCTGAGGAACCTTATCCCCAAATCTGAAAAATTTTTAAGAAAAAGTCCAAAACTTCCCCCCAAATTTTGACTAAAATTACTGCACTGGGTGTAGCTATTCCACTGAATTTAAGATGAAAAATTTAACAAATTTTAAGACTTCACTTCACCCTAAACAACATCAGCGAATATTTTGGCTTGATAACATATGACACAATAGCTCCACTTCTAACACCATGTGAGGAACCAACTGCTTGATAAGTCCAATGCATACCACGGGGCTTCGACTGAGTTGTGCCATATTCCCCATTTAATGCTACATAAGAGCAATCTTTGTGCCACCAACCACTGAAAAGTTAATTTATTTGTTGAAAATCACCAATATTGTACTTACCCATATTGCCTATGGTGAGCACAATTATAAGATCTATGCCTATCGTTATCACTATCAACGGTTGTAAAAGGCTGCTCGTTGTTAAGCCATTGAAGAGGGTCTTTTTGGGTATCGGAGAGGTTTCCATGAACCATGGAAGAAACGGTTAGCTTGTATTTTGAGGCTCTGTCACCAATCTAAAATTTTGTTGGTGAGCTAAAATCAGAGATAGGTATTTCAAACTTTGAAGTCCCAATCAGCAAACCAATAACCACTATCACCTATTCCAGAGCATTTTCCTTTTTCATTGCAGAGATCATGTTGCAAAACAATTCGAAGCTGCAGCTTATGTCCACGTTTAACATAAGCACTAACTTTTTCTAAGCCCAACCAATGGTCTCCAGTTGGAACTCCAAAACCATCGGCATATTCATTGAAAGTTTTGTTCCAAAATTGCAATTCCGGGCCAGTGCGTCTAAAATGAATTTAGAGCAGAAATTATTTGACGCCTACCTTTGAAGCACATTCCAACCATAATCATTTTCAAGTAAGCATAAAGATCGAAATTCGGTAAATCCTGGCACTCGCATTTTGTATACACCAGATTTTTTGTAACCAGCTAAGCGGTAATCATCACAGGTCTAAAAGGTCAGAAAATTTATTTTTTGATTTCTTATATTTGATATCACGAATCCAAGTAGAGATCGATGCCCCCGAAAGAAGGTAAGAGAGTGAATAAGACCCTTCAGGTCGTTTGAGAAGCCCCCTAATTTTTGACCAATAGGTGAGTGGGTTGGGTATAGGATCCCCAAGTGATAGATTTGCAGTTTATAAGTCGTGGGTTCGAATCCCGGACCGAAATTACCCGCGGCCTAAATTGCAAATCTGTCACTTTAGCCACTCGGCCATGGCTTAGCTCTCCCCAAAACCTATGATATGGTACTCATTTTGAAGTGCTCGATGGGCTGAATCGATCGGCGATATTTTATTTTACTTTTGTCCCTTGCCAACACCTTTTCGGATTTTTGGTACGTCGTGGAGGGGGAGGGTCTCATTTCCTGAGTATAATGTCCACTTGTTTCAAAACTTACTTCTTTCACTTCATCCACTTCAATAAATTCATATATTTGATCCAGTGGTGTAACCAACGACGGCCTCACATCCAATACATTATCACTACCAATAACTCTTATCGTTGTCGGACGCTGTGTTGGCCTTTGCGTCGGTCTCTTTGTAGTTGTTTCTGGAATCACTGGTGGCGTAGGTCGAACATCGACCGTATGCTGTGAGACCACTACACTAGGTTGATTTTTGAGAACAACTGGAGGATTCTGAAAATGAGGTTTTATTTTGTTTTGTATAATAAAGTCGAACCATTTGGATCTCTTCGGGTTCTGAAGGTTCTTCGATTGTTGCATCTTCAAGGTTTTTATTAGAAGGCTTGAGTTCGATATAACTGGTTTTTACAGGTTTATATTCTTTGATTTCAAGAGGTTTTGGAGGAGGCTCATCTTCCAATGACTAAAAAAATATGTAAATAAAAGTTCGATAAATTGAGCCCGATGGATTAGGACCCCAAGATAGATGAGACTAGGGTTAAACGATCCCAGAGATCAAATGACCATAAAAAGAGCCCCGGCCATATTAAATTCAATATCTCTTTGTTAGGAATTCAGATTTTTAAACTTGGTTAAAAAATTTCAAATTGTCGAATACTCTTTCATTTAGGATATGGTTATTTAGGTATTAAAGGACTAGTCCACTCAGAAAAAAACTCTATGTAAAAATTATATATTCAGAAAATGTATGAAAAATGGAGAATTTTTTGTTTTTACGGCATGTTCTGAATCGTTGTAGTTTTTGAGATAGTTGCGCTTGAAAGTTGAATTTGCGTTCATGTTTTCGTTGTAAAAACATTATAGCAATTTTTTATAGCTAAATGAGACGAATAAAATTACACCAAAATTATCCAAATTGAAAATTGTTTTAGGTTATTGAAACGAAAACCTGATTCATGTTTTCGTTTCAATAATCCAAAACAATGTTCAAAGGATAAATATTTTTTTTGCTCTCAAAAAGTATCTTTTTTGCGCTCAAAAACTACTTTTTTGCGCTCAAAAATTACTTTTTGCGTTAAAAAATTACTTTTTGCGCTAAAAAGTTACTTTTTTTGCGCTAACATATTTGTATGCCTTAAAAATTATTTCCGGCTTCATTTATACTCTTTCATGTTGCGGATATATTACATAATTAGTCAAAAATGTTGATTTTTTTTTAAAATTGACATTTTTGACTAATTATGTAATATATCCGCAACATGAAAGAGTATAAATGAAGTTGGAAATAATTTTTAAGGCATACAAATATGTTAGCGCAAAAAAAGTAACTTTTTAGCGCAAAAAGTAATTTTTTAACGCAAAAAGTAATTTTTGAGCGCAAAAAAGTAGTTTTTAAGCGCAAAAAAGATACTTTTTGAGAGCAAAAAAAATATTTATCCATGTTCAAATTGGATAATTTTGGATTCATTTTGTTCGTCTCGCTTAGCTATAAAAAATTGCTACAATGTTCATTTTATGAAAGTTTAAAAAAGCGATGTAAAAATCGATTTTCCCGCAAAAAATTCAAAAGAGTTTGTGTATTACAACGAAAACATGAAGCAAATTCAAATTTCAAACGCAATTATTTAAAAACTACATCGCTTCAGAACATGTCGTAAAAACAAGAAATGCTCTATTTTTCATGAACTTTCCGAATATATAATTTTTACATAGTTTTTTCCGAGTGAACTGGTCCCTTAAACCTATACACCTAGAACTAACCTAAACTTAAACTTAAGCCTAATTGAAAAAGTCTCTTCCGCATAGGCGTAGTTGTATAAATTTTAACTATAAAAATTTTCAAAAGTTAAAAATTGAAGTATTTATTGAACCTAGCTACGCCTATGCCTATCATCCTTACTCGGACCTCACTGGAAGTTCGCGCATCCGCTTCGGAAATTTCTTCTGGTTCATATATTTTGTTCGAAGGTTTGAGCTCAATATAAATGGTTCTTTTATTCTAAAAAATTGATTTAAATTTTTTATGGTTAAAAAGCTTTAAAGGACCATTCCACTCGGAAAACCCTATATAAAAATAATTTATTCGGAAAGATCATGAAAAATAGAGCAATTGTCGTTTTTACGACAACTTCTGAATCTTTGTAATTTTCTAGATAATTGCGTTTGAAATTTAAATTGGGCTCATGTTTTCGTTGTAATACACAATTTAAATTTCAAACGCAATTATCTCGAAAACTACAACGATTCAGAGGTTGTAGTAAAAACGAAAAATACTATTTTCATGTTCTTTCTGAAAAATTATTTGCATATAGGGTTTTTACCGAGTGGAATGGTCCTTTAAGTTAATTTTCTTAGAGCTCATTCTGTTTCTTAGGTAATCTCAATTTTTGAGTGCGAAAATAGTAAGAGTTTTTCAATTTTTGTACTTCCTGACAAGCTGAATTAAAAAAAACATTTACAAGTGCTTTCTACCCTCTTAACACTCAGCATTTTATTTTTTACCCTCATTAGTCTGGAATATGGACCCTGAGCTTAAAAGTTCATTTCTAAGTCATGCAACAAGCAAATTTTGAGCTTATTCGACAATTTGAAATAGTACATTTATCTAGACTGTACAAATTAGGACAAGTCAAAATTAGGACAAGCAGGACAAAACAGAATATAACATAAATAACAGACAGTACATATCTCTGACAAAAATTTACAGGGTGGCCCAATAAAAAGTGGCTTTTTGTGATTTCTTGGGTCCCGGTTCATAAGGATTTTTTTCATAACAGAAATTTTTTCACAAAAAGCGATGTTCTACAAAGTTGTTCCTGAGATCACGATGGACAACTTTGTAGAACATCACTTTTTGTGAAAAAATTTATGTTAAGAAGAACAACCGTATAACCTGGGTTAAAAAATCGCAAAAAGCCACTTTTTTATAGGCCACCCTGTATATCTATACTTACTATAGCTGCTTTGCTAATTTGAGCATTATTTTCATCTCGAACTTTAGGATAAACTACTAATAATAAAACAAGTCCAATAGTCAACAAAGCAATAAATAACAACAATAAAATTAATCCTATCAACACTTTTTTCGTCCTAAAATATCCATGGCTGTCGAAAATGTGCAAGTTTCGACACCCAAAAAAACTTAATAAAATGTTTTATTATTTTGCTAATAACTGTTTACAACCAAAATTTCTGCGTTTATAATGGGAACTTTTTCGATTTTTCTAAGTTCTATCAATTTTGACCTTTTTCGAAAAACTGGGTAACTTTTTCATTTTTAAGAGTATTCACTCAAAATTTTTTTAAAATTTTCCTCAGACAATCCTATTTCAAACGCAAAAGAATTAGGTCAAATGGATGCGTACCATAGGTGGACAAACAGGGGGGAGAGAGGGGTCTGGTGCTAGGTTGGGTCTAAAATTTTCAAAAATTTGCCTTGGTCCCCCTTATGTTTTTTTTGAAAATTTTGAGGAACAAAAAAAAGAACCAACCCGGCCGCTCCGATGCCGGGTTGGTCCTATTTTTGGCCTTTTTGCCGGATTGGTTAGGGGGGGGGAGACTCCCCCCTCTGGGAATGTATGATGTGTACTTATTTTTCCAAAGTCTTTTTTAGATATGCATTATATTACAAAATTCAAAATCCATCAACTTTTTTTCACGCAAACTATTTTTCGATATCTTGGTCTTAAAATGTTCGCGAGAACTGTAGAGACAAATCTATGCAGCCAGATTTTAAAGTATAGAAGAAAAAAATATTAAAAATATCCATAAAAATCGATGTTTTCGGGGCTAGCCGAAACTTTTTCTTCTGCACTTTAAAATCTGGCTGCTTAGATATGTTTCTACAGTCCTAGCGAACATTTTGAGATCAAGATCTCGAAAAATGGTTTGTACGAAAAAAAGTTGATGGATTTTGAAGTTTATAATATAATGCATAACTAAAAAGGTCATGAAAAAATAAGTACGCACCTTTTTGACTTAATTCTTTTTTGCGTTTGAAAGAGGATTGTCTGAGAAATTTTTTTAAAAATTCGAGTGAAAACTCTTCAAAATGAAAAAGTTGCGCTAATTTTTCGAAAAAAGTCAAAAATCGATAGAAATTAGAAAAAAAGTTCCCCGTTATGAAACTCGGTAATTTTTGTTGTAAACATGTTATTAGCAACATAATAAAACATTTTACCAAGTTTTTTTGGGTGTAGGAACTTTTTGCAATCTTTCGACAGTCGTGATATCATTATAATATTTTGGAATCTAGGAAAAACTTACTTTGTTGAGAACATAGCTTTTTTCATACGAATTTCCGCTGCTATACAAGGGTCTAGTTCTTCATCATTAGTTTTAACATCACGGTTGTGATATTCTCTCATTTTTGCAAATTTTATTAATATTGGCTAGAGAATATGAGATCGTTCGATTGTAGTTTAATATTAGGAGAAAGTCTAAGAATAGTTTTCGAAGAACTTTCGACTACATAGAATAACAATAATCTAAAATTTCATTTTATTCTTTAAAAGTAACATTCGATCGACACGCAAATTTGCAAATCATAAATATAAAAACTTATTTATCTATTCGTCTGTCGCCACGAGATCTCAGGAACGGTGGATCAGATTGACATGCGGTCTTTTTTAAAAGTTAGTAGGTAGGTGATGATGAAAATTTAAAAATTCTACTTTTCAATTTTTAAAGTGGTTTTTCATAGGGGACGCCGTATCTCGGCTAATTTAGCGATTCAAGCACTGATTTTTTGTACTGGGGGTATGGGAACATGATGGCGATATTATTTTTTAGCAAAAGCTAGAGGGGGCACCGGTCCCCGGTGCCCCCATTCGAGCCGAAGCCCGAAAAAATCCTAATCATAAGGGTACTATTACCTTATGTTGTTCGGGAAAAATCAGCTCTTTTTGGAGAAGTGCCCCATATATGCGAGCATTGCCGAATCATGAAAATGGGTCCCAAGAAAAACTTGAAAAATAGCTATTTTGGGGGTCGAGAGGGATTACTCGTGTAAAAATCGCTCATTAGGAAAAAAAGAGAGATTCTTCAAGGCCCCGCGAGGCCCCTCAGATTTTTGCCAATTTGCGACATGGGTTGGGTCGGACAATCCGACCCCTTGATCATGTATGATCTGAATCCCCTTTCGCGCTAGGCGCGCCCAACTTAGGCTTAGATGTGCCTAGCGCGTTCTTTAGTTTAAAATTGAGGCAAGATGTGCAATAACTAAGAAAACATTTTCGACTAGAACAAATTTTTGCCTCTTTTCATCAGTCAGCGTGGTTTTGTCTATACATTTATTTTAATTTGAAATAAAAAATGGTTCTTGACGAATGAACGGGAGTC
>OZJO01001283.1:0-18997 GCA_900406225.1 Acrobeloides nanus
AAAAATAACCGGAACTTAAGGGAACCGGAACAAAATTTTCAAATTTTTTAAACCGAATTTTTTTTTCAAAACATTTTCATTTTTTTAAACAAATCATAGAATTTTTAAAAGGGAAATTTGTTAAAATTTTTTCAAAAAGAAATTTATTGGATATTTTTGTGAGAATTTGATTCATATGAAGATAAAATTTTCGAAAATTTTTTTAGAAAACATTCAAAAAATGATGAAAAATTGCACATTATTTTTTGCAGTTCCGGTCCAATTTTAACGGAACAGGGAACAGCCAAAATGACCGGAACTTAACGGAACGGGAACCGGAATGGGAACACAGCCCTGGTGGGCACCAACAAAACAAGTGTTTTACATTGAAAAATGCAAAAAAAATTGGGATGGGGTGGTATTCGAATCCTATACCACGGCAGTTTTTTGCCACAGATGATTCAAAATTTTAAAAAAAGAGTCATACCATCCGACCCAGCTCAACGAGACGTAAAACGAGGTACATATCATGGGTTTCTTATGAAACAGTTTGGCATTGTGACTAAGGTATTAGAGTTGCAGTTTATAGGCGCGGGTTCGACTCCCGTCCAATTTTTTCCTTTTGCTAAATCCATTCTAATTTCGACCTATAGGGGGTAATTTTAAGTGCTGAAGACAATGGCAATGTTATTTTTGCATGAAATGTTAAGGAAAAATCTAAAAGCATTGATTTTTTATGGATAGGGGAGAGTCTGGAGAAGGCTAATTATTATATTTCGTACAAAGATAACATCGCCATCATGTTCAAATCTTAAAATTACTCCTTGGTCGAAGTTAGAATGAATTAAAAAAAGGAAAAATTGCAAAAAAATTTGGACGTAGCTGGGAGTCGAAACGCGCCTATAAATTGCAACTCTAGCATCTTAGCCACTCAGCCAGATGTGTTTTCGTTCGCTATTTGTAATAAAAGGCATCGGAACTTTTTGCAAACTTTCGCGCGTCGTGCAGTATGCGATTGTCCAGCTCTGAATAAATTTACATTTTTTAGATAATGCTAGAGAAATTCTTTCAAAACTACTCTTTATTGAACCTTTTAGAAGAATATCAATTTTTGATTTGCTTAATCATCCATTCTTTGAGGGCATAAATTTAGGTGAAGGAATAGAAAATCAATCGAGTATTACCGAAGAAAATAAAAGTTATATTAGGCGTATAGAAAATGAACAATGCACACGAGAAGAATGGCAAGGTTTGTTTTTATTTAATTCAATTAATAAGAAGGATTTAAGATCGGATTTCAATTTACTTGAACAAGTATGGAAGAACATGAAATAACAAATAACAAACTTAAATTATATACTGTTTAATATACGTTGAAAAAAGTTTGCTTTAGATGCTACTTCGCACTTTTCGAAGAGCTAGTGTCTTTTTAATGATTTTTTTAAAGATACCCTCATAACTTTATACAGTTAAAAGTTTTTTTGATAAGTCTTTTGCATCTGTTAGGAGATGGAAAGACGCAAATTATGATATATTATCTTTGATCTCAAATTTTTACCTTCATGGCTAAAAACGCTTTACAAAAGTGACACCATTTTTCTGAGGAAAAATCTATTTCGGAAGTCTAAATCAGACTTTATATTGATCAGTCCGATCTTAAATCGACTTAAAAAACTGTTTCTAGTCCAGAAAAAACAGGGAATTATCGGAAGTTCAAAGGCCACGAACATCCAAGAACGAAGACAAATCGATTATAACCATACCCCACCAAGTCAACAAATAACAAATTTGGACACAACTCCTGACACAACGACCAACCCCGGAACATTCACACCAAAACTGACCTATGAGACATGGCGTGAACCCAAGGCAGAATCACAATTCCAACAATCTTGGTATCCACATTTCTGACCCACACTGGGGTCGAAAATCGAACTTTCATAACTTATGCTAAAAACTATCAGAAATTGTTTTTCTAGCTTAAAAACAGTTTTTAAGTCGATTTAAGGTCGGATCGATCAATATAAAGTCGGATTTAGACCTCTGAAAGTACGATTTTTCCTAAGGAAAATGGTATCACTCTTGTAAGGTATTATTAGCCATGAATACAAAAGTTTGAGACCAAAGTTAATATATCATAATTTGCGTCTTTCCACCCCTAACAGATGCAAAAAGACTTATCGAAAAAGCTTTTAACTGTAAAAAGTTATGAGGGTATCTTTGCACACTAATTTTGAACCTAAAAATCACTAAAATAGCCCTAGATCTTCGAAAGCGTGAAGTGGCAGTTAAAACTAACTTTTTTCAACGTATTTCATGGTACTCTAATAAATATAATTGACTTTTTGGAAAATCGCACCATTAACTGGTGCACCTCCCTTATTATAAAAATTAGTAAAAAATTATTTTTTATGCAAAGCGTCAAAATGTTCAAAAATTTTTATCGAAAAATAATATCACTATCGTGTTTCTCGAAAAAAAATCATATATAAAAATATTAAACAATTTTGAAAATAAAAAAGAAGAGCTCCGAGCGGAATCGAACCCACCCCTTCATTGTGGCCATTTGGTATCCTAACCACTTGACTATGGACGTAAAAAATGTATTCAAAGCGGAAATTGTTTATACAAGTAAAATGGATAAAGAAGGCGGCCGTCTATTCTGGCAAGTTGACATCGTTGAGACCTCCATGTTCGAATCTGCTAGGAACTACATTTGAATTTCAATAAAATTTTTATATGACCCCTTAAATTCGACTCACAGATTTTTGATATAAAATTATTTTAATGCCGTAGGCAAGTGAAAGACAAGAGGGACATGTCCTTCATCCCCTGGAGCCGCAAAATTTCAATTTTTCTCTTTATCCTAATGTTACTTTTCCTCCGTTAAAAATCTTGCATACAGCATTGGCCTAAACATAAACCCAAGCCTAAACTTAAGCTTTATCCTAAGCCTAAGCCCAAGCCTACGCTTAAGCCTAAACCTAAGACTAAACCCTACCCTCATTCCTTCCTCTCCCCTATCGAGAAATCCTATCTGCGGTTTTACTTTATTTAAAATTTTTACCAAGCTAGGAAATTACTTTAACATGAAAATGCTTCAACATATTTTTGCTATTTTTCTGGCTTGTAAAATTTTTTAAAATAATGATATGCAAAAATTTTACGAGGCCGATTTTAGGGGATAATATAAAAATTTTCTTGAAATTAAAAAGTTTTACCCTAGTGGAATCGAACATGACTGTCTCAACGTTGCTTAACTAGCTAGATCGGACGTTGCCTTCTCTATCCACTGCTACGTAGTCAACACTTTTCTCTCACAATAAAAGAATATAATCTTATTATGGCACACTTCTAGTCTCAACATGAACATTTTGTCCATGATCAATACCAATTGGCATCCCAGTAGCTGGATTATAAGCATGCACTTCTGCAGGCACCATAACTCTCGGATTCATCGGTTGGTGAGCATGCATATGTGGAGTGTAATATTCTGTTGGATAAGGATTGTATGGCCCAGGCTGACCTTGCATTTGAGCATAATGAGGATTGCTAAAGCCTCTAAGTGGCTCAACCATGGTTTCAGTATCGTCTAAAATTGTTGCTCTTCTTTGGAGTTGCATATTTCTATAAGTTTCAGCAAAGCAAATTGAGCACATTGTGATAATGCATTCAAAGGTCATTCCAATGACTAGGAGGGAAATTCCGATGTAGAATTTTTGGTCTAAAAATATCAGTTATAAGACATTTCCCACCAAGAGATAAAAAATGCATACCCATGATGCAGGAGTAAGTGACGCAAATTATTAATGGAAGGGGAGGATTCGATCCCAGGAGGTCGAAAGTTTTGTTTTACAGGGTGTACGGAAATTATCCGACCTCCTATTGTTGGATACTTTTCACCATAACTTTTGTTAGGAACATCTATACATCGAGATCTTGGTACATGTTTAAAGCTCATGTTCGTAGTTTAAAAATGGCACCAAGATCCCGGAATATGGTTGTTCCTATCAAAGTTATGGTGAAAAGTATGCGAGGAATCAACTGCACTCAGAAATATTTAAAATTTTCCTAGCTCTTAAAGTACTCTACGACAGGCCAAGACCATACATGGGCAAGTAGGGGGGTACTGGGCCCCAAAATACGAATTGGCCCCAAAGGATACTGTCGACCAAAAAAACGTCGACAGGCGAAAAAGTCGAAATACGAATTCGTTCTCGATTTATGAATTCGTATACGAATTTTCACAACGAATTTTGTCTGGGCGGCTTCCCAAATACGAATTTCTCCATTAATTTTTCCCCCGATACGACGAATTAGGGGGGGGGGTACAGTACCCCCTTCCCCCCCCCCACTGCCCATGTATGGCCAATCCGTCTCCTGCCCTTCCTCGGGAAATTTTTTATTGTTTACTAGAGCTAGCAAACAACAACTACTCCGAAAAATTCCCTCCCCCCTATATAAGAATTTTATATACACCCTGTATATCCTACCAATTGTGATCTGCTCCATAATAGCCAATATAATAATCAATGATGTGAATAATGCCACTGTCACTATACTACATCCCTAAAATTTTAATTTTTTACTCAAATTTTATACAGTAAGTTTATCTCTAACCTTTGAAAACATATACCCTTCTTTCATATTACCCATAGTGCAACCCAACCATGCACATTCTGCTACAGCATAGACTAGAGCCAGCGCTAACATTCCAATTAAATAAAATCTTTCTAACCTGTCGCTTAAATGTACAGCCAAATAAAATCCGGCTAGGTATATTGTCGTGTTGATTATATTTAAGACAGAGAAGAAACACTAAAATTTGAATTTTGAAAGGCATAGCAAGAATACAAGGGTTATAATCATACAGTTACAAACTTCAGACTGTTCAAGGGGATGTCGCACAAATTTTTAAAAATCATTTCGCATGCCCTCCCACTCGCGCAGAAATTTCATAAGGGTCCACTCTTATGATTTTTTCATTTTTGATAAAAATTTTTTCAAAAATATACCTTCCTGATGTTTAAAAAAACAGGAAAAATATGTCGCATCAAATTGATCTGCCCAGCCCCTTGGATACGGTCATAATCATATCATAAAATGAACCGAACGCTACTGCACTCGAGGGGGGGGGGGTATAACAATCTATGCGCTTGCGTGGAGCGCTCGAGAACTTGCTCCGAGCTCCCCGCTCCGGGCGCTAACGTTCTGAACGCTTGCTCAGAGAGCTTACTCCGAGAACTTACTCCGAGCGCTCCTCTTCAAGAGCGTGCTCCGAGCACTCCGTCCGAGTGCCAACACTCCGAGCACTCCACCCCAAGCGCTTGCTCTGAGAACTTGCTCAGAGGGTGCAACTTTTTACCTCTATTTTAGTGACGTAATTTCAGCAGGATGATGGGTGGGGGATGGGGGAGGGAAGAGGTGGGAATTTGTTCTAGGGTGCAAATTGCAATGAGCCGCAAATTTTTTGGTGGGTCCCAATTTGGCCGGCTGTGATTGACTTCATAGGTCGGCAAGGGGGGGGGAGCCTCCCCCTGACCCACTACGCATCACATTTAAAGGGGGGACCACGCACTCATGGCCCAAAATTGAGGGTAATCACACATAGCCCCTGCCTGAGGTGGAACATAAAAATGGGTGTCAGAAGACTAAAAAAAAGTTGTTTTTTTGGTGGAGGTGGTGGGGGACCACCTCATCGGGGATCCCCTTCCCCCCCCCCACCTTGCCGACCTATGATTGACTTCCCCCTCTAAATTCGTGGGGGGGGGATGTATACGTGCGGTACCTAAGTCTCGCCAAATAAATTCTTACCCAATTACAAAACTGAAATCTTCTAATCGATCGGGAATTATCATCATCTTCATCAATTCGCCGGTATCCTTGAGCTTGATGAGATGATGTTAAAGTTTCCATTTTATAAAACAAATTTTAAAAAAGCACGACAACTATTTTTATATGTTATGTGTAAAATTGAAGATCAATAATAGCTGTTCGGTTGGTCTTTCTTATCAGTCTATCCATATCAACGAATAGATATTGAGAAAAAATTTTGTGCTAAAAAATAAAAGACGCTTCTTTAATGTTTAAAAAGTTAAAGTGGAACAAATATCCAAAAAACATGTTGCATTGTCCCTGTTGCAAAAAAATCAAAAAATCCGTAGGTAATAAATTAAGTCAAAGTTATACCATTTACCGCTTCAACTGTTTTTATTACATAAAGATGAATATGAAAGCAAAGAAAACAGGTAATGTCTATATAATTAACTGAACTTGTTTTGAGCCTAAAATTATACCAATTGATTTTTTGGATCTCAATTTTGGATAACATTTTGTCGACCATTATGAAAATTTTCATATTTTTCGCTTTAATTTTTTGTATCAATGGTAATTTTTTTTCACGCTTCTCTGACCCTGATTCAGGGAATACGAATTTTTGAGTCTTAATAGGGGTATATCCCTCTTAGGGGTAACTTCCAATGATCAAAATCAACAAATTCTAGGGGTGTGATTTTGACCAATATTTACTTTTGGACAATATTTTTTTTGTAACTTTTTTTTTACCTTTTTTTATAACCAAAAATAACCTTTTTGTAATTTTTGGTTGTAACTAAATTTTGTAATTTTCGTATCCTTTTTTGTAACTCTTTTTAAAAAAAATTTCTGTAAATTTTTTGAAACAAATATTTAAAATTATGTGTTTTTCATCGAAAACAAGACGATGCAGCGGCTAGACAATTTTGTTTTAAAATGATAACATAGATAGACATCTTTTTTCTACTTTTGTGCATAAAGAAAAGTCAGGCCGTCTGAAAATAGCTTCTTGTTAGGCTGTTTTTGCAAATTCGGCGAGCGGACTAAGCTGAATAAAAGATCTGAAAAGGTTAGTTTGTTTATTTACAAAGTGCTTTTCGTTTAGAGAAGTTATTTGAGTGTCCAATTGTACTGCGCCATGGAGCTTTTTCCACCTTCTCGTGAAACAGACATTATTTTATACTCATCATACATTCCGCTGAAGATTGCCTTTAGAAGAGTTCATACATAGGGCTGAGAACATTGTTTCTCAATTTTCGAGAGAGCTTCGAGATAATGTAAGACTTCATGATGGAATTATTAAGAAGAGATTTAATAATTTTAGCCACCAGCTGTCTTCCCAAACGTTCCTATTTCTGAATATGATAAGGCTTATAAGCTGAAGAAAGAACTCAAAGAGAAACATCGCGCAATGATCCGCACTAATACCTTATTTGGCCCTCGTATTCTCATCTCAGCTAATGACAATCGAGAGTTTACTCAAAACGATATTCGCCAGTGGCTCAATAAAATTGTTGAAAACAAATTCGCAAGTTGGTCCGAATATAAGACGTTCCGGTTCAAATTCCACATGCTAACTCCTAAGGATGGTGGATTATATTACTGCAGTTGTCCGATAGGTGCAAAGAAGGTTGTATGTAAACATGCGGTGCTTATGATGGTCCATGATAACACCTTACAATGGCCACCGTCCACTCTCTCGCAACCTCTTACTGCTAGGCACAAGCGTGGTTGTCCTCGAATGTTTACACCAGCTTTATCACGTGATTAGTCTCAAGATATTGTGTTTTTTAAATAAATTTTTTTTTTAATTTACAGAAAAAGTTTTTAAAAAAAAGTTACAAAAAAAGATAAAACAGTTACAAAAAAATATTGTCCTTTACTTTTTGGTCATATTTTCGGTTATTCTTCAAAAATCATAAAAAATATCTCTGTCAATCTTCAAAAATCATCTTAGGGACCAAAAGCAATTGTTTCGAATGCTAGGGACCCATGTTTTGGGGAGGCGGTGTTAGTACTGTGTTTGGCAGGACTGCGGTCGATCACAACATATGCTTATCATTATTTTTTCGCGCGTTCGGCCTGTGAAGTAATAGCTAGAGATCTTCCCTTCCCTGCGCCACTTGGGAGGAGGGGTAGATGGAAAGACGTAAAAATGGTTAGAGAAACTATTCCATAGACATACACTCTGTGGCATTATTTTTGGCCATTTAAAATGTTTTTAATGTCTAAAAACAATTTTTAGCTGTAACTCTCAGAGATATAGTCAACTATATTTGTCAAAGGGATCCCAATAACAGCATTTGTACTTCTTACCGAGCCGCTTTTAACAATTCTACAAAAGACGTTATTGGTCTAAATGTAATCTTAGCCAACAAGACTGATAATAACAAAGATTTGGAAGTGAAACAAGTCGTGTTAGACGAAGTCAATAGCACCGTAGAAACGCTAGTAGAAAATAATGAAACTCCTAAAGAAAGGGATTTACCTATTGATGACTTAGATAAGACCAATTCACAAGATCCACAAGTTTTGGTTTTCAAGAAAAATAGCAGTAATTTTGAGGTCAAATCATATTCAATTCAATCTAACTATCCATTATACATGAAGCCAGGATTACAGATCTGGACTATCCCCTGTCAAAAAGGCCCAAAAATGGACCACTCCCCCTCCCCCACAAGCAAGACTCCCCTCCATCTCTGAGTGTGAAAAAGCGGCAAAAACATAAGACTCGTTTGGGGGGGGGGTCGCAGGGTTCCCCAAATTGTTTTTCTATTAAAAGATATTGTATTTTTAAATCTGGGCAAATCACTGAAACATTCTATGTTACCCTCGTTTTTGTTTTTAGAGCGCCAGGAAAGAATATTGCAGCTCTTTCAAATCCAACTATACAAAATTATGCTTAAGTGATCTGACACCATTTTCAATGCCGGAAGAAATGAGAAAAGTCAAACTTTTCTGTGGATCATATAGAATAAATTGCCAACCAGTAATTTTTCTGTTCATTTCCCAAAACAATTCACAAGGGGATCTCAACTTAAGCCATGCAATTTTTTCGAAAAGTCAAATGTATTATTTTAATTTATCAAGAAACAATATTTTTGGCGCTATTCCTAGAGGCTCATACGAAAGAGAAATTTTTTCTACGACCCTTAAAGATTTTGACTCGTTTTAAAGCCATATCTCGGTTATTTTAAATTCATGATAGAGCGCTTGGTAGCAGATCGTCCGATCATGGGAATTAAAACATTTATCTAAAAAATTTCTCTTTTCTCCTAGCGTAAACACGCTACACATTAGCATATTTTCAAAAAAAGGTGATCTAAGTACAAGAAAAAATGAAACCTTGAGATTAATAAAATAAGACTTTGGTGAAAACCATACAGCAACCGCCTGAACCAACTATCAATCAAACTATTTGTCAAACTCAAGCGCTTTCAAGAACATCAAAGAAGCCACTTGCGCAGTGCCGCAATCCACATCGAGCCTCAACTAAGTGATGTTCTACAAAGTTGTTCTTCGTGATTTTAGGAATTCAATGAGTTATCGCTCGACTTAAATAGGTTTAAAATGACCGAGATATGGCCTTAAAACGAGTATAAATCTTGTAAGATCCGTAGACAAATCTACTTCCCCATGGGCCGCTAGAAATAGCGTCAAAAATTTTGTTTTTTGATAAATAAAAATAATACATTCGTCAGTTAGCATAAATTGCACGCATATGTTGAAGTTCCCTTGTTAGTAATTTTAGCATTATGGCATCGATTGCACACCAGAATGTGATGAAAAATTCCATCCACATTGCACAGTCGAATGTAAATGTGATTATTTATATCCTTTGATAGTGAAATTTTGTCGGCCATTACATGTCCCGTCCATGGAAGAAACATGTAATTCTTGGTTTGGATTATGCTCGAGAAGATATGTATTTGAAGGTACTTGTTATTTTTGTACAGAATGATCCAAGAAATGGATTTTTGAGCGCTTTTTCAAAAAATTTTTAGAACAAAATCCAATTTTTTAGGACACTCATAGAAATTAAATACACTACCTAATTTAGAAGCCGAAAGAAAAGAAGATTAATGACTTTCTTAATGATTATAGATCAATCTTGAAAAATAATAATAAACATTTTTCTTGTAAAGAGGGAGTAAAAAAGTGCATTTTTGTGATTTTTGGGGCACGAAAAAATTTTTTAGGACCGGAAATTTTTAATAAAAAACTCATATATGGGTAATTTTATGCGGGGAATCGATTGCACGCATTCTTAGAGCATGAAAACGCTTCATTTACCCTGACTCAGGGAATGGGGTTGGTGTATTGTCGCAAAAATCGAAAAAATTTCCATTTTCGCCCAGAAAGCATCCATCAGGGGTAATTTTATAAGGGTAATCGATTGCGCACATTTTCCAAGCATGAAAAAATTATCTTGGCCCTGATTCAAGGAATGGGGTTGGTTTATTGACACGAAAATAAAAAAAATGTCTTTTTTCGACCGTACACCATTCCATTTAATTTTTTTATGCTTAGAAAATGTGCGCAAATGATTCCTTGCATAAAATTACCCCCCAGATGAGTGCTTCAGGACAAAATAGAAATTTTTTCGATTTTCGCGTCAATACATCAATTCCATTCCCTGAATCAGGGTCAAGGAAGCTTTTTTATGCTTCGGGAATGCGCACAATCGATTTTCCACATAAAATTATTTATATATGGGTCATTTTTAGTAAAAAAATTTGGTCTAATCCCAAAAATTTTTCGTGCCCCACAAATCACAAAAATGCACTTTTTTGGCCCATCCTGTTTATACATAAAAAAGAGTTATATTGCACAAAACTGGATTCAAAGATGCGCAAACAACTACCTAAACCTAAAAAAGGATCGATTCTTGAATGATTTATTATTCGAGCGGTTTTGTTATGGACATGTATATTATGCAATGAAGATGAACTCTTCGACTTCTAATCTGGTTTGTGGTCGAAATTTCGGCTGATGAAGATGCTCTTTTGGATTTGTTGAGGGTCTATAGGGTTATTTAATAGGTCTTACATCCCATCATTACTCATTTTTGTATTTAAAGGACCAGGGCAATGAAAATAGATTTTTTAAAGTAGCATATCTTGTAGAGCACAAAATTCATGACAACTTTGGTAATAAAAATAAGTTTTGGAGCTAGCTGAAAGATTTTGTTGTTGTTAAACTTTCCTAAGTATTCGTGTCAATACACAACAAAACTCAAAATTATCTCACAAGATTCCATTTTTTACAAAGATGTTAAAGTTTTCATAAAAAAGACATGAAGATTTTTTTATATAACTCTATGAGACGAATAAAATGACACTAAAATTATCCAATTTGAACATTTTTTGGTTATTGAAACGAAAACATGAATCAGAATTTTTGTTTCAATAACCCAAAATAATGTTCAAATTGGATAATTTTTCTGTCATTTTATTCGTCTTGTTGAGTTAAAAAAAGTATTCATGTCTTTTTTTATGAAAACTTTAACATCTTTGTAAAAAATGGAATTTTGTTTGATAAATTTGGATTTTGTTGTGTATTGACACGAATACTTGGGAAAAGTTTAACAACATAAAAGCCTTCAGTTTAGCTCAAAATACATAAATTTATTGACCAAAGTTGCTCAAAATTTTGTGCTCTACAAGATAAGCTACCCTTAAAAAAAAATTATTTTCGTGGGACTGGCCAAACAATTTTTTAAAGATTATTTTTTTAAACAAATTTTAGAATTTCATATAAAATGCTGAAAATTTCTTTATTAATATGCTAAAAATTAAGTTATTACTATTGTTAAACTTAATTTTTATTTCACAAGGTAAATCTTGTTTTTAAATTGAAAGATCCAATTATTGTTTGTTTCGAGAGCATAAGGCAAAAAGGTTGCCTCTCCATAGTAGAGTAGGAATCCGCCCATCCGATCTAGCAAGTTAAGCAACGTTGGGTCCGAAGGTTTGATGCCGCTAGGGTAAAACTTTTGATTTTTCTTTTATATTTTCATTGATCAAAAATTTTTCGCATTTTGAAAATAAAAATTGAAAATCAAAAGTTTTACCCTAGCGGGATCGAACCGCTAGGATAAAACTTTTTTTGATGGAGCTTAACGTTGCTTAACTTGCCAGATCGGACGACGAGAGGCTTCTTTATACAGCGCACTGGGGAACGGTATTTTGTGCCTCATTCTCGTGAAAAGAATATAGTGGAATAATCCAGGTTTTTGCTCAAAGATCTGAATAGAAATAGCTCATAGTAAAAGACTATTGATCAGGAAAAAATCCCTGACAGAAAATGATGCTGTATGCCCTACCAGATTTTGCTATAGAACCTTATTAGTTGATCAGGATAACTCTCTTGTGAGTCAAAACACAAATTTAGAAACTTCTATTTCTGATGTGATATATTTGGCTTGCCAGCGAAACCCTTCGTTATCTTTATGTCAAAACTCAACGTCTACTACTCAGAGTGATATTAGAAGGCATCAATCCAATAACCACAATAATAGAACTTTTGCCTCAGTAACAGAAAATGAACCGAGTCCGACAGAAGATGATAAAGAAAAATTGGATACCATTCAAATTAGACATGAAGATGTTGAATTATTGAGATCAATACTAGATAGGTTGCACAAAGAGCATGATGAAGGAAAGCCAAGAGAAGGTGATTTGGTAAGGTTTTTAATACAGTGTGCCCTAAAAAGGGACAATTTTGCAATTTTTTTCAAGTTTTGGATTTTCACCAAAATGATCCAATAGTGGGCTTCCATTAGAGACTTCATCCATTAGAGGATTTTTGAAAAAACCGGGGCAGGGGAGGGGGATGAGTTGACCCAGGCCGAGGAAAATCAAGACTAGATCTCGATCCCCGGTTTCGCGCAAAAATCGCAAAATTGCTCTTTTGGGGGCGCGCTGTAGTTTAACATGAAAAGAATTTTTTAGCGCGAACATGCTGGAATTATCGATGGAGAGGAGGAACACGAGAGAATAAACTGGGTAATCGATTATAAAAAATTCGTTTTTTGCGGTTAGCAATATTCAGTTATGGCTCATTTTCGGCTCCGGTGCCAGGAACCGGAAAGGCAAAAATTTTTTCGAAATTCATCAAAATTGATCATATTTTCGCCAAAAATCGTCATTTTCTGTTTCTTTTTATCTTGGTAATTTCAAAAAAAATTTGCGCCTACGGCGCCGTTTTTTTTAACTTAAACTTCATTCCGAAATCGGAATGAAAGAAATTTTTGGGTGGGACCGGAACTGGAAATTCAAATTTTTGGCGCTATTTGCCACTAGTATGCGCTATTTTTTTCTCAATCAATTTTTTGGCTTATCAGATGAAATGAAATATGCTTAATTTTAGAGAGAAAGCAGTAATAGAAGTAGAAAAACTAATGAAGGAGAAGGTGACATTTTCGGCGATTTCGACGACCATTCCGAAAGTGAATCCGATTCTACACAGCACAAATCTCAAGTAGAAACATATTGTAACACCTATCAAGAAAACTACGCTTTCTATTGTCTGGGTGGTATTGATGAAAAATCACATTTGAGAGAGCATCTACGGAAATTTTGTCCCTCCTTTGAAATTAATTGCCCTGAAAAAGTTGCAAAATATAGTAAGACATCAACATTGGATAGAATACAAGAGCACAAGACAAGTGTAACTGGAGCTGAACTTAATCCCTTTCCAAATGTTGCTGCTATTGCTGAAGTAAGCTTTCGAAAAATAACTATAGGACCATTCATGTGCGAGAAAAATTCAAGGACCAGTCTAGTCAGTTACAACCATATGAAAAAATGAAATATTCGGAAAGATCATGAAAAATGGAGCATTTTTTGTTTTAACGGCATGTTCTGAATCGCTGTAGTTTTCGAGATAATTGCATTTGAAATTTTACAAGCTCTTCGTTGTAATACACAAACTTTTTTGAATTTTTTGCGGAAAAATCGATTTTTGCATCAATTTTTTAAATTTTCATAAAATGAACATTGTAGCAATTTTTATAGATAAATGAGACGAACAAAATGGCACCAAAATCATCCAATTTGAACATTGTTTTGGGTTATTGAAACGAAAATTCTGATTCATGTTTTCGTTTCAATAACCCAAAACAATGTTCAAATTGGATAATTTTGGTGTCATTTTGTTCGTCTTATTTAGTATAAAAAATTGCTACAATGTTCATTTTATGAAAATTGAAAAAATCGATGCAAAAATCGATTTTTTCGCAAAAATTCAAAAAAGTTTGTGTATTACAACGAAGAGCTTGTAACAAATTCAAACTCAATTACCTCGAAAACTACAACGATTCAGAACATGCCGTAAAAACAAAAAATGCTCCAGTTTTCATGATCTTTCCGAATATATCATTTTTTCATATGGTTGTAACTGACTGGATTGGTCCTTTTAATCCGTAGTAAAGTGCTAAACGTCACACTTTACGCTCAACTAATCAAGGGTTTGACCCCGCCATGGCGAAACCATTTGAGTGTAAGGTGAGACACTTGCCACTACTCAAGTTTTTCTCCTGATGTGAGAAAATGCTCTAATAACACATTTTAGGAATCCGAAAGTCCAAAACTCAAAGCTCTTAAGAAACAACACCCTTGCACACCAGATTGTGATCCTAAAATCTGGAAACACTGCACAAAAGAGTGTAAATGCGATTGGATTTACCCCTACGTCCAACGATTCTGCAATCCTCCACCTATACCATTATTCCTCAATACTTGTCGTCTGTGGTACTATGGTTGTCCCAAATATGAGCGCTATAATTATGCTTCTCAATTTGTTTACTCGAAAGCAGAAAAGGGCAAAGTTTTACGTAAGCATAAATTTAAAAAAAAATATTGGTTGGTACTACTTCAAGCCCTAAAATAGGATCAGCCATTCATCGATCACCATGGTGTAGTGGTCTGGTGCACTGTCAAGGAGTTTGGCATCACCGCACTAAAGTCCGTTTCTGCTTATAATAGAAAAGTCCTGACACGATGGTCAAGTGGTCTAAGGCGCTCGCATCATCTGGATTAGCCCCAAGGTCTCAGGCTCGAGTCCATCTGGCGACGACTTTCTTCTAACGCTCTATAATCGATAAAAAATTTTGCCTATGGGGCCATCCAGCTATTACGTTATCATGCGCGCGCCTTTAACCACTTGGCCATCTCGTTCTGACTTTTTCCATTATGAGCGGAAACGGACTTTATCTAGAGTTCGATTCTTCTTGCATCCAAAAGATTTTGTAGAAACCTATGATCAATAGGGGGGATCACAATAATAAAGATTAAAGAATTTTTTAGCTGGAGCTCCAGTTGGCTCCCGTTGGCCTTCTGGTGTTGCTCCATATTCAAATGTTGCTGCTCAACCTTTTCCAATATTTCAGCCACAAACTACAGGCACAGCACCAGGACCAGGAAGTCATAACAGTCCAGAAGGCTTAACAGCTGGAATAAATAACCCTTTTTTGAAAAAAGATTTTATTGAAAATGCTCAGCCTCAAAGTCGTGATGATCTTTCAAGACAAGTTCTACAAAATAAGAAACGAGCCAAGTATAGTCCATTTCCGGCCAACTTCAACTTTCATAATGGTCAAGTAGTTAAGAATTCAGACGCCCACATTGAAGGTGTGGGTTCGAACCCCTCTCGAAGCAATTTCTTTTTCCATGGTTCAAAATTAATGAAAATTTTTGCATATGGGTATTTTTATGCGAGGAGCATCTCCTTCAGTTCTTGTGTCTGGCGCCCTAACCACTTGACTATGGAATATCAAAAAGTTTGAATCTGTGTGGAAACGTCTACACATATAATCTCAAATCCAATTTTGGCATTGATTTTTAGAGCTTTTCAAGCACAAAGCTTCCCAGTGGTTCCAAGTGATAGTGCATTTGCTGCTGGTGACGTTCCTGCATCAACCGGTGGTTTTGCTGCCGGTGATGTTCATCAATTTGATGCCTATACAGATCGAAGAGGTGTCTTACATAGACCAAGATCAAGGTCTCCTTTCACAAAACCTGGTATATACAATTTGAAAAAATCCATACGTAAATTGTAGGTCTTTGGGAACCAAATCCGGACGACCCACACAATAGAGATCATGCTAACAAATTTTATTACGAGCCAAAGTCTGTAGGCGTTGATTGGCTAAACGGACAAATTAATTACGGTATAAATAATACAGATAATATAGGGTGTATCGAAAAAAATCGAAATTTTGGCGATTTTTCATGTTTTTTTTCGATCCGAAATTTTTTTCAAAAATCTTAAAAATGATCTAGATAGGTATAATTTTATGCGGGAAATCATTTGAGCGCATTCCCGAAGTTTGAAAATGCTTCCCGGACCCTGATTTAGGGAAGTAAGTGTGTGAATTGGTATTTTTAGCTTTTATCTACACACTTACTTTCCTGAGCCAGGATCATACATGGGTAGCACCCCAGGTGGAATTTTCAAAAAAACCCACATTTGGTCCATTTCCCGATAGGGTCGAAAAGTTGACGATCAAAAAAAAGATTGATAATTAAAAAAAATTTTTTTTCCAAAAATAAATATGCTGCTCCAAGCAGCCTACTTTTCGACTATTTCCTCAATTTATCCGCCTTCCGACCTACATCCTACGTTCCCCCATCACAACACCTTACCCCAGATGAAAAACCTGGGGTCACCTAGGGTCTGCCCATGTATGGTCAGGATCGGAAACGCATTTTCGAAAATGATCGCAATGGGGTGGGTGTATTGAAGCGAAAAACAAACATTTTCGCATTTTTATGAGAAAACCATTTACTTTCCCTGAAACACGGCCAAGGAAGCGCTTTCACGGTTCAGGAGTGCGCGCAATCAATTCCCCGCCTAAAAAAACCCAAGAATCGACGGTTTTCTCATAAAAATCCAAAAATGTTTGATTTTCGCTTCAATACACCCACCCTATTCCCTGAATCAGGATTAAAGAAGCGTTTTTACGCTTCGAGATTGATTACAATCGATTCCCCGCATAAAATTACCCCTATATGGATCATTTTTAAGATTTTTGAAAAAAATTTCGGATTCATAAAAAAATCGCTCAAACACCCTGTATTTGGTAAATTTATCATTTTTTAGGAGGCCATTGGGCAGTTCCTGCAGCGGGTGTTGGCGGTACTAATGGTTATTCGGCAATATTCTTTCCATCGATTGGCAACTTTCTCAATATTGCTGATGATTATGATTAGTAATATTGATCAAATTAAGAAATAAAAAGAAACAGCGTTCGAAATTTTTTGGATGTTCTTTAATAAACTATAAATTTTTCGAAACTTCATTTAATACCCCATTTTGGCCGCAATGAACTTTCTCAGCATGAATAAGCGCCTACCACAAAGATTCGGACCCTACAGTTCCAAGTTTCCACGTTTCATATTTACATCACACAACTCACTCAAACAACATATAGACAACAATACAAACGCAAAAAACATCTCACACAACCAATGGCGGTCCTGGGATTTCATTTTGGAGGGCTGGGGAAGGCAAAATTTTTTGTCCGAAATTTGATAAAAATCATAAGGGTCTCTTATGTGATTTTTTCATAAAATTTTTTTGCTGAAAAATGCTTGTTTTTAAGATGAAAATGCTCTTTTTTATCAACTAATGCGCTTTCTATGTCTATATGTTCTAAGCGATCTGATTTTTGCTTTGGCATATCTTCGTTTATTGGACCTTCAATGTAAGTTGAAAACACCCAAAAGTGAACAAATAGTAGATTTTGAAATTTTTCGATGGTTGCTCCATCTTTTTTGCTTTATGGATAAGTATCCATTGTTGTATTTTCCACCGATTATCTCATTTGAAATTACTTTTCCTGGACCGACCTTATAATATTGCCATGCGCAAATAACTCCTTTTTCTGCACTCTATAAACTTTTGGAAATAAAAGTAGATAATTAGCCCTAAATTGTTTGCATAGTTTTCGCGTTTTTCTTTGAATTGCTATAGCCATCAAATGTATCCTAATTATAATCACCCTATTTATTAAATGCAAAAAATAACTACATCAACTAATCATAAAGCTGTGTAGACTATATATTTTTGATAATCTTAAAAAAGTCATATAAAACAAGATTTATGATAATTTTTTAGCAATCAAACTTTTTTTACTTGAAAATAACTAGGGCTGAGCGCTTTGCGGGGTTTTTGAACCTCGCAGTGAGATCTCGTTACCTCGCAATAAAAAGTTGCGGAGTTTCATCAAACCCCGCAAGTTTTTATTATCAAAACCTGTGGGGTTTGATGATGAAACCCCGCAACTTTTTATTGCGAGGTAACGAGATCTTAGTTGCGGGGTTTCAAAATCCCCGCAAAAAGCTCAGCTCTAAAAATAACTAACATGGACAATGGAACTTTGCCTATGACCTTATATGAAAACAAAGAGATTGGAAAAGCGTTTGAGATGGTTGACGTAATAAAATTGTATCCCAGTATTTTGAACAATTCATATTAGAGGGATGCCTTTTATCAAATTGTCGAAGCGTGCGATCGCTTTCATCCCTATGTTTTTGGTAAGGCTGAACCGATTTATCCTCTAATTTCCCTTACGAGAATCAATTCATAATCTAGACTACGTCAAATCTGTATTTAATTTCCCCAGAAACAATTAATCATACTACCCATAGCAATTTAGAAAAAAGTTCATCAACTCTAGAAACCAAGCAAGACTAATTATTATCTTCAATCTCTCATTTGATGCTACAACAAGTCTATGAGAAAAATGTTTAAAATAAGCGTCATTGCTAATTTAAGAGGAAATATCTCGAAATATCGCAGATAGCTCATGAGGGGGTGGGAATACGCCAAAAAGTGTTGCTAGAAATTTGAAGTCTAGGTTATTTTTATGTATCTAGTCAGTGATTAACAAAAATATACAAGTTAGGACCCGAGCTCTTAAACTTGTGGAGAAATCGAGAAAAATCGTTATTTGGACCCCCTCAAAAATTCACTTTTTGGGCTCTAGCTCGAAATGTTCTCACTACGCGAGCTCCGAGTTGCACATAAAAATAAACTAGAATTCCTGGCCGACATCCCTGACCAAGTCATTTTTCAGGGGGCGAGGACCAAAAAATGTAAAAATCGCTAACAAAGTACGCATATAGAGTATACCATGTTATATACATGTGACATTGTTTGTATCATAATTTTTTTCTATAAATGCGTTTTCAATAATTTA
>OZJO01001284.1:0-13205 GCA_900406225.1 Acrobeloides nanus
ACCCTCCACACTATAAGGAACAACTTTGTAGAACATCACTTTTCATGAAACATCGATTTAACACCTCATCTAATCTTGCATCTGATGACGGATGATGATGATGACGGATACAAACAAATCGATAGTATATAAGAGTATAATGTTCAGAAAAACGTCAATTTATATGCAACCAAAAGTCAGCAAATAAATGGACACGCAAAAATGTTCAGCATGATGAGCTCTCCGAGTTTGAACGCGGTAGCAAAAAAACCGCGTTCAAAATGATGTTTTGTATAAAAAGTTAGGCATTTTCTTTAAAAAAATCAGGTTTTTCGAAAACAGAAGATCTTCCAAAACTCATGTTTCTCGAGGTCGTACACGAAAAATAACGTCAGATTCGTGTTTTTCACATAAAAAAACCCCTATATACGGTGTTTCCATGCAAAAAATCCACAAAAATAGCATGGCTTCACATTTTGTCCCAGAGGCAAACATATGTGTGCTAGCGGCGTGAAATGCGCGGCACGACTGCTATCGCTCACACTTAAGAAAAATGGAAATTTAAATAATTTTTCGACCCCCCCCCCAATTCCGACCAGAGATGCTCTGTGCCGTCTGCTCATTACCTATTTTCAGTATAAAGCAGGGATAACCGATAAAAGTCATTCGGTTTTTTTATCAGTTTCGGTCGGTTATTTTTCTTTCGATTACGGTTATTTTAACTGTTTTCGACAATATTTTTCGAAACTGTCCGTTTTTAAGCTGAAAATGCTCAGAAAATTAGGCACTAGGCGTTTCCTCACAGTAACGGTCAAATTCTCACAACTTTTTTTCACAATGGCGAATTCTCACAATTTTTTTCACAATGGCGGATTCTCACAAAAAATTTTCACAAAACCCCGTAACTTTTTATGGCAAGGTTTTACGGGAAAGTGATGTTCTACAAAGTTGCTCTAAATTTTATGGGGAACAACTTTGTAGTACATCACTTTCCCTGAAAACCTCATCATGAAAAGTTACGGGGTTTTGTGAAAAAAAATTGTGAGAATTCGCCATTTGTGAAAAAAAGTTGTGAGAATTTGACCGTAGATCAAATTGTGAGAAAACGCCTAGTGCGGAAAATTACGATTTTTGTTGAAAAAATGGAAAATTTTGGACATTTTTAGTGAGAGTGAGAAAAGGCATTTTAAAAAATCGAAAAAAGTCAATGAATTGCTCGGTTGTTTATCGGTTATACGGTTGTTTTATCCATCGGTTTCGGTCGGTTATTTTTCTTTCGGTTTCAATTTTTTTTATCGGTTATTCAAACATGCGGTTTCAGTCATCCCTGCTCTAATTTTCAGATATTTTTAATTTCAGTGTATTAAAATCTTTTGATTAAAAACAATGTCTGATCGTTCATGTTATAACTGCGGCAAACCGGGTCACTTTAGGTAATTTCTTTTTTGCCTTGTTAATAATGAATCATTTTCAGTCGCGAATGTCCAGATGATCGTCGTGGTGGAGGATGTGGAAGTCGTGACGGAGGAGGTAATTTTTAAAGGGGGGTATTTTTTACGGCCTAATCTCCGAAAAAAAAATTATTTTTTGGTTGCAAAATGACATCTAGGGGTAATTTTATGCGAAAAATCGATTGCGCGCATTCCCGAAGCGTGAAAACCTTTGTTTGACCCTTAAAAATTGAAAAATACGTTTTTTTACCCATATTTTCACTATTTTAGGGCTAAAAAATCGAAAATAAAATTTTTTTCAATAATTTTGTTTGCTAATCAAATCCGGTGATTAGAGCGTTCGATTGAGCTATCGGGCGATGGAAACGGATTTAAACTCGATTTTTGGCGAATTTTTGAAATGTGAAGCAATCAAAAAACAACCTGTACGTATACTACAAAAAAACGTATTTTTCAATTTTTAAGGGTCAAACAAAGGTTTTCACGCTTCGAGAATGCGCGCAATCGATTTTTCGCATAAAATTACCCCTAGATGTCATTTTTAAGAAATTTTAGAAAATTTTTTTTCGTTTTTTGACCCTGGGGTGACCCCCATGACACATGTGTTTGTTTCGGACAAAATGTGAAGCCCGATGAAATTTTCACTGAAACTTCGTACTAAGGGGTTTTTTCATGCTAAAAACACGAATCTGACGTTATTTTCATATGAAAACCTTGTTTTAAGGTCGAAAATGAACATTCACATACTATAGAGTGTATAAAAAACCGAAATGTAGGCGAGTTTTTCCATGTCAAAGGTTGCTTTAAACGGTTCGAGCGCGCTCCAAATTGAATTTATTTAGTGAGATTAACGCATGAGAAAGTTTTTAAAAGTCATTTCGGGTTTAAAAGTCATTTTGCACCATTGAAAAGACCAAACAATATTGTTCAAAAAAAGCCGGGGCCTCTTAAGAAGTTATTTAATTATGGGCATTTTTCTGAAAATGGTCATTTTTCACTATTTTCAGAAAAACGTCAATTTATATGCGACCAAAAGTCATCAGCAAATAAATGGACACGCAAAAATGTTCAGCATGATGGGCTCTCCGAGCTAGTAGCAAAAAACCGCGTTTAAAATGATGTTTTGTATAAAAAGTTAGGCATTTTCTTAAAAAATTCAGGTTTTTCGAAAACAAAGGATCTTCCGAAACTCATGTTTCTCGAAGTCGTACATGAAAAATAACGTCAGATTCGTGTTTTTCGCATCAGAAAACCCCTATATACGGTGTTTCCATGCAAAAAATCCACAAAAATAGCCTGGCTTCACATTTTGTCCCAGAGGCAAACATATGTGCATGAGGGAAGGGGTTGGGGGTATTGAAGCGAAAATCAAAAAAAATTCGGTTTTTTACCGAGAAAACGTCATTTCTAGGCTAATTTTAGGCGGGGAAACGATTACGCGCATTCCCGAGTCGTGGAAATGCATTCCTGACCCTGATTCAGGGAAGGGGTTGAGGGTATTGAATTTTCGCTTCAATACCCCAACTTCTTCCCTGAATCAGGGTCAGGCATGCATTTTCACGACTCGGGAATGCGCGCAATCGATTCCCCATGCAAAATTACCCCTAAAAGTAATGTTTTTATAAAAAAAGGAAAAATTTTTTTCGGAGATTAGGCCGTAAAAAATACCCCCTTTAAGTGTTTTGATTCTTTATACAAAAAATCCCTCTTATGTTTTTGTCCAAAATTTGTTTCAAAAAACCGTATGGCCTCCCTTGACATTTTTTAAACCAAAAGTCTTCATTTTCTGAGCATTTTCAGTAGAGTTAGGAAACCGGAACCGAAGCTTTGAAAATGCTAGCAATTGATTTATCGCATAAAATTACCCCTAGAAAAGTCATTTTTACAAAATTTCTGAGACAAAATTTTCCGACCCCCAAATTATGGTCGTCGGGGCCCCTAAAGGTGGACAGCACCGAAAATTTTTATTCCCATTTGTATGAAAATTCGAGAATTTTCATATTTTTCCGTTGAATTTCTTTAAAAAACAATAAAAAATTGTTTAAGCATAATATTTATTCAAACTGAAACCGAAAAAAGTTTGAACAAATCGACATTTTTATAAAAAATTTGGTGTAAAAAACCGAAACCGATGTTTTGAAAAACCGAAAAAAGTCGAAAACTAAACCAAAACCGATCCACTTTCTATCGGTTTCCTAACTCTAATTTTCAGCATATAAACAATCATTTTTCAACAAAAAAATTCGCCTATGGCGCTGGTTTAGCATTGACTCAAGAATTTCAGTAAAATTTTAGTCAAAAAGCGAAAATTTTTATGCGTTTTAAAAAATTAGTTAAAAATTGAAAAATTCGTCAAAAATCGTAAAATTCATAAAAATTTGAAAAATTCGTTAAAAATTAAAAAATTCGTTTTTCACCAAAATTGTCCAAATTTTTCCATTTTCAACAAAAAACCCCAAATTTGACATTTTTAAACTAAAAGTTTTTCATTTTCTGGGAGTTTTTCAACAACAAAAAATTGCCTGATGCTCTTGTTTTTGCATTGACTCAAGGATTTCAACAAAATTTACGTCGAAAATCGAAAATTTCGTGAGCGTTTTCCGCTTAAAAATGAATGCTTTTCAGCAAAAAAATTTTCGAGCCGTCGGCGCGAAAAAACGGGATTAAAGTGATTTTTGAAAATTTTTTAAAAACTCGAAAAAATTGCCTTGGTCCCCCCTTATGTTTTTACCCAAATGTTTTAAAAAAACATAGGGGGGGGGGAGATCAAGGAAAAAAATTTTTTTGAAAAGGTTCCCCTCCTCATTCTTGGAGTCTGGTCACGTCACTGATGGGGAGCCTGGCCCATGGGCCCTAACGTCAGTTGCGTAGTCAAAGGGAGGGGGCTATAGCCCCTCCAAAAAAATGAAAAAAGTACCCTCTTAGTCCCCTTAGGCAGGATTTATACTTCCGTCGCGACGCGACAGTGCATTTTTGTGTCGCGCGACACAAAATGCACTGTCGCGTTGCGACGCGACGGAAGTATAAATCCTGCCTTACATGTTTCGTTTTTAGGCAAAACTCGCATTTTTGCGACTTTCGCTTCAATACACAATACGCCTTCCCTGACTCAGGGAAGAGTTTTTTCGCTTCGAAATGTCAAATTCGGATTCCCCGCATGTTTTCCCCTTATGTTTTTACCCAAATTTTTGAAAAAAACGTAAGGGGTAGCATTTTCAAGCTTTTTCGACTCGAAATTTTTTTCAAAAATCCTAAAAATGACTCATACAAGGGTAATTTTATGCGGGAAATCGATTGCGCGCATTCCCGAAGCTTGAAAATTCTTCCCAGATCTTGATTCAGAAAAATAAATGTGTATATAAAAGCGAAAAATACAAATTTACATAATTACTTTCCTGAATCAGGATCTGGGGAGCATTTTCAAGCTTCGGGAATGCGCGCAATCGATTTCCCGCATAAAATATCTCTATATGGATCATTTAGGATTTTTGAAAAAATTTTCGGGTCGAAAAAACATGAAAAAATCGCTCAATTTCCGGTTTTTTTCGATACACCCTGTAAATCCTATGAACTAATTCCGCTAAAATTGTGAGGTGAAGTGTGCCTAGTGCCAAAAACACATTCTTGAGGCTATTTAACATTGAAAATGTACTGGCTTCATTTTTCTCACATTTCTCTATTTATGCGACACATGAGCCCCTTGAGCTTGTCAAATAGGATATTTAATAATGCAAAGTATTATAGGGAAGCAAAACAAAAATGGATGGCCTGAGGGTAATGACATGTGAATTGATGTTTCATGATTGTCTGACTCATCATGTTTCATTCTGGTTTGTGGATATTGATCGGAAGTGTGTAAAAACCATTTTCTTTCTCTGTTCGAAGCGTTACAAGTTGATGTGTTTTTCTTTTTCTTTATTTGTTAATAAATACAGCTATAGTACCGAGACCAAGCGCCTATCGGCGCACCGCAACGCTACTTTGTTTTTCTCTCCTACTGGGCCCATAGGGAAAAGGAGATACCCCCTGTAAAAAATTATCCCTAGGGGGTGGACCCATGATCGACCACTTATTTTTCTTCTTTCACCACCCCTAACACGTGGTATAAGCCCTGCACTTTTTGGAGATCACCATAAAAAGATCGCCTGTACACACGAACGAACACAAGCGCTTTATATATATTACGGGCGAATCTGAATATATCAGATCCGCCCGGACGAATCTGGATGATTCAGATTCGCCCGTAACATATAAGGATAGACACTCTGTGAAATAAAAAAATAAACCGGGGTTGCACGGTGCCACTGTACTTAATTTATTGTATGAAAATTCAATTTTATGTTTACTAAGCTAACATAAAATTGAAAGGAAAAAAGGATGCCAGATTGCGAATATTTTTGGTGGGACACACAAAAGTTTTTTACAAGCATTCATTGAGAATTCCCAAATAGACAAGCTACGTTTTATAAAAAGGTTGAAGTTCGATATTCAATTTAGATAGACACATTTTTTGCATTTACAGTTAGCATTATGAATAATAAAAAATTATGCAATTTGCATACACCAACGTTTCTACTTTTCGATGAAATTTGGAAATCCTAAAACATTAAATGCGCGTCTGTTTGTGCTATCTCCGTCACCTTAAGTCCAATTCCGTCACGACCTATACCAAATAGATAGGGCTCGGTGAAAGAAGAAAAATGACCAAAATCATGGTGGTACCCTTCAAGGAAAATGTTTTACTAATCAAACACAACAATTGACCCTGCCCCCCATTTTTTCCCACTTTCGACCACCGTGAAATACCTTAACGCGCGCTTTATGGCCGATATCGTATCCTTTCTATATTTCGAATAGGGCTGCGCGTTGGCCTGCGGGCGGGGTTTTTTCAAAACATTTTTTGCGAGGCGGGGTTGCGAGATTTTCAAAAATGTGCGCGCGAGGTTGCGGAGCGGGGTTTTTTCTTTAAAAATGGTGCGGGCGGGGTTTGCGAGGTCCCCCGCGCGCAGCCCTAATTTTTTATTTTGTGATGTCTTGATTTTCGTGTTAATTCTTGATTTTTATNGTTTTTTCTTTAAAAATGGTGCGGGCGGGGTTTGCGAGGTCCCCCGCGCGCAGCCCTAATTTTTTATTTTGTGATGTCTTGATTTTCGTGTTAATTCTTGATTTTTATTGTATCAGGATTTGTTGCCTGAATCAATTATCTTTGTTTCTCGCAATGATCGCTTTATAAAAATCGATAGGTCGACTAAATTTCGTCACTATTTAGTTCACGATATTACATTTTTAAATTTTTACTTACAATCAAACTGTTTTATGTTTTTTCGGGCTCAAAAAACACTCTTGTTTGCCATTTTAGGGGTCAAAAAATTTCGACGCCGGATTCGTGTTTTTCAGCTATTTTTACCCCTAGAAATGATGTTTTTTGAAAAAATGCTCCCAAAAATGACCATTTTTACCACTTTTTCCCCTTTATTTTTCCTCTTACTTTTTTCCCCGATTTTACACAAATTTCAAAGTAAGAAGGAAAAACCAAAAAGGGGAAAAAAGTAATAGTGCCTATGGAAAGGGGTGTCATAAAATGGAGGTTTGACTGTAATTTTAATTTTCCGTATAGGGTGAACGTTAGCAGATGTAAAATCGTGGCTTTTACATGAAATTTTGACCACGAAATTTAGACAATATTTTATGGTTTAACCGTAGACCAAAACATGTCAAAATTAGCCCGAACACATTTAAAATAACCGAGAAATTGCCTTAAAACGGAAAAATACGGGCAAAAACCTTGTGAGACCCGTAACTTAAAGATTTTCTTCCCATCTGTATCCAGTTTGTTTTTTTAAAGTTAGTAGTTGGACATAGGGTGTTTCANTTAAAACGGAAAAATACGGGCAAAAACCTTGTGAGACCCGTAACTTAAAGATTTTCTTCCCATCTGTATCCAGTTTGTTTTTTTAAAGTTAGTAGTTGGACATAGGGTGTTTCACCGAGTGATCATTTCTTTTCAGATTCGAGTACCCCATATAGAAAACCCCTAAAAATTCAGGCGATTTGGAAAATTTGTTTAAATTTGGTTTTTCCCTCGGGTAAAAAACTCGAATTTTCAACAAAAAGCCAACTTATTAGGACTTTATCCAACTTCTTGTTTATCCAGCCTATTTTCTCCAACGTTTACTTTATTTTTACTTATTTTCACTAAAAATGTTCATTTTTCATTATAAATTTAGATTTAAAATTTTTGCTTTTAGGAGTTTATCAATTTGCCTATTATTGCGACTTTTTAAAATGACATTCTTTTCACACAAGCCTTTATTTGGATGCTTGGTGCTTTTTGCTGTATTCATGGCACTCTATCCAGCTTCTTCGTCGGCTGATGTTATTGATGACGTTAAGAATTTGCGACCGTTCGAAATCAAGTAATTTTATTTTGAAGGGGGTAATATCAAGAAAAATTTTTTGTAAATCGGCTAAAATTCTGACAGGGATACGCAGAAGTTTTTAAAAAATAGCTCAAATATTTTTTGGGAGATTTTTTTAGTTCAGATTTATCTAAGTAAACACGTAAAGGATAAAAGCTTTATTTAACTTCAATCATGGAGTAGTATCGGGGGCCGAGCGCCCTTGGCGCTCGCTGTTTCTCCGAGCGGCACTTTCGAGCGACGCTGCCTGTTAAAAATGCTCATTTTTTATATTTGAAAGTTTTACATATGTGTATATTTGCGAAGTTTAAAAAAATCCGATTTGACCTTTTCCTGCAGTCAAAATTCAAAAATTCCTTCGGATTTGCATTTCCCATATCCGAAAACCCCGAGTACAAAAAATCTTCAAACTGCAGATTTTTAAAATCTTGGATACAGCCCTGGCACTGGGTGACTAAACCTATCATTCACGAGATCTCCCAGTACATTCTCACTCACAAACATTACAATGTAGTAGTATTTTTCACATAGGATTAAATTAAGGGGTGCCAAGTCTGCTGATTTTTCAGAAAAGTGCTGATTTGGAGATGTCAAAAATCTGGCAAAATCTAATTTTTCAGTGTCAATTCTGATTTTTGAGATGCGAAATTTTGTCAAATTTATAAGAAATGTGATGGAAAATTAGAATTTTGCTGCTGATTTTTGCTCCTAAAACCTGATTTGTGAAGTCGATCTCTTTACTGATTTTGAAAATCTCTTTGCTGATTCTTGGCATTCATGGATTAAATCGATTTATATTTAAACAATTTAGGCGTAGCATGCTTGGATGTCCTGTACCGATTGTTGGCAAATCGTGTCCAGAATCGTCTCCGTTGTACTACTTTGGATGTTGCGGTGATTTGGATTCGCAATGTTGCTTCCGTCTTCAAGACTGGGTTTGGATCTTAATCATCGTTCTGATTCTTAGTGTGGTTGCATCGCTTATTGTCAATTTTATCCGATGCCTTTTTTGCTACTGAGCGTCTGAATTTGCTATAAAATCATTGTAGACTTTGTGTATTATGTTTCAAGGAAATTATTTTAAGTTTTTGTCAAAAATTGCTTTAAAATTTTATAGAAATACGGGATAAAAACTTGGGCCAAACATTTAATCCTATCTACGAGAGAAATAATCAGAGATCTCAGCTTCTGGAACAGCATTTCAGACGCGATTTTTTTCGTTCTAGTGTAACAAACTATGACGAATCTCATGGTGACTTCAAGTTTATGTCAAAGATTCAGGATTTCGTTCTAATACACTACTTTTGGAATACAAAAAGTCATATTTTGTTCATTTCTTTCGTAGAGAAATGGAATAAAACATTCAGAAATGACGATTTTTTATAAAATTAGTTAAAAAATTATGAAAAATCTATCTCCGTGAATGTTTTATTTCATTTTTCTAAGAAAGAAATGAACAAAATATGACTTTTTGTGTTCCAAAAGTAGTGTTTTAGAACGAAATCCTGAATCTTTGACATAAATCTGAAGGCATTATAGATTCTTCATATTTTATCACCCCAGAACGAAAAAAATCTCATCTAAAATGCTGTTTCAGAAACTGAGACTTGATTATTTCTCTTATGGACATGACTAAATGTTTGACCCAAGTTTTTTGTCTGCAACTTATAGTATTTCCTTGAACAGACTATTTGCTCAAATTTCTTGCCTTAAATATCTGCCCTTATGTTTTCTTTTAATTTCAACATTGTATGTTTTAAACAGCATAATTTAGTGCGATATTTAAGAACAAGATTGAATTGAAACTTTTCCAAGCTTTACGACTTTGTTTCAAATAACCATTAATTTTTTGTCAAAAACACTATGATAGCAAAGTTGATGATGTATTGGTTTTTTTTATCGTTTCGATTCATTCTAGCACTCAATTAGAATATTTTACAAATCTCAACCCAAGCAGTTTATCTTTAGGCTAATTCAAACATGTCAAAAATCTAACTTTGCCTGATTTTCAATAAAATCGTTTATTGAAACGATTGGTCATGAATTATAAAATTTTATTGGTTGAGAAGCATAAAATTTGTTGTAACAAATTTTTTATGCTTCTCGACTAATAAATTTTTGTGCTTCATGACCAATTGTTTCAATAGACACAATTTTATTGAAAATCAGGCAAAGTTAGATTTTTGACATGCTTGAATGCAGCCTTAATGAATATTCAGTGACATAGCCAGACCCATATCAGAACGGGGAAGGAATACTGTAGTTAGTTTGTGAAAAATGGACATTTTTAGGAAACAATTTTCCCTGCGCGGGAGAGGGCTAATAAGAGTGTATTTGATGTTTTACATAAGTTGCATAAACACATCTAAAAATGTGTTTTAAAACAGAGTGTCCAAATGTTCTTATTTCTAAGATTTGTCGTTATTTTCGACCTATGCCCTCCTATTTTAATTTTTCATTTAAAAAAGTCAGTTTCCATTTTTTCTATAAAAAAATGTCCATTTTTCTTCAAAAATTTAAATTTTTTAAAGCATTTTCAACACAAAAAATAGCATTTTCCAAAAAAAAATTCGCCTGTTCCTGCTCCCTTTTCTATGCCACTGCTGTAATTGCTGTATATATTGGACTTTTAATTTGCCATAATTGAAACCTAGAGTTTGGAGCCACTTCTACTCATACCCTTGATTGAATGTGGTCTAAAATCGAAAATTATTATTTTTCGAAATTTTATCAATAATGACCCTATTAGGGATAATTTTATGCGGTAAACACGTTGGTGATGTTATTTTTTTGCGTAAAAAGCTTCCATTTTTTAGAAAATCGAATTTTTGCATATTAGCTTTTTCGAAATATGTACTTTTTTTTGTCTTCAATTCGATTTTCTAAAGAATGAAAGCGTTTTTACGCAAAAATAACGTCGCCAACGTGTTTCTTGCATAAAATCACCTCGCTTCTATGCTTTCGATTTAGTAGGTTCATTTTTGAGAAAATTTAGAAAAATAAAATGTTTCGATTTTAGACCACATTCAATCAGAGGTATATAAGAGTCGAAGTAGCTCCTCTTGGGTTGGTATGTGTATGGTTTATTTATTTGTGGTTCTTTGAAATAAACGTTTTATTGAAAATAATAGTAATCTGATTTGTTATGCTCCTCATAAGCACTAAATTGGTGGACATGTGTGGGTCGAATAATTGCAAGTGTGTCTAAATAGACTGGCCAGAAGCCAAATTGGGACATGGATAGGTTACCCCGGTGACCGGCCCAATGTCCATGCGCAGGTTTTGGAAGAGGTTTCTTGGTTGTGGAAGCATGCCTATTGTGCAATGCTTTCTTTTCGAAATAGATACTAGTGAGTGTTAGTTTTTGGAGAATTCATTCTTGACGGCTTATAATAGTTCGCTTGATCAAAGATTGGCAAATTTCGATATAAGTAAGAATACAGGGTGTATAAAAAACAGGAATTTGGCGATTTTTTCGTGTTTTTTTTTCAAAAATTTTTTGTTCGAAAATACTAAAATGACCCATGGTAATTTTATGCGGGAAATCGATTGCGCCTATTCCTGAAGTTTGAAAATGCTTTCCTGATTCAGGAAAGTAAGTGTGTAAATTTGTATTTTTAGCTTTTATACATACTTATTTATCTGAATCAGGATCTGAGAAGCCTTTTCAAAATTCACCAAAAATCGAGTTGACATCCATTTCAGCCGCCCGATGGCTCATTCGAATGCTGCCATCAAGCCATTTAAAAAAATTTACTCAATAATCTTCTAATTTCGATTTTTAGCCCAAAAATACTGAGACAAGATGTCGGTAATACTATCAACCACAAAGACGATATTTTTATTCGTATTGGTTGTTGGTGGAGTTGCTCTTTTTGTTTTCCAGACTTTATATGTTCATGTGTATCGTTTTGAACAGAATTCCTTGAAGACGGAGAGTGTCCAGTAAGCCAAAAATTTTGTATTAGTGATTGAAATAGCTTTAGATATCATGTGGATGAGCTTGCTTATCCAAATATTGTTATCTGTAATCGAATTCCTTTTACACAAGCCGGTTTGAATAGTCTTGGTGCTAACTTCAGCCAGAATTTTGTCTTAAGGCATGTTTTTGAACACCTACAGGATGAGCTACAAAAAAATTTTTTCGAATTTTTTTTTCAAAAATCACCTATAAGTGATATTTTCATGCGAGAAATCGATTGCGCGTATGAAAATGCCCCTTATAGGTGATTTTTGAAAAAAAATTTTGAAAAGTTTTCACCAAAAAACGCAAAAGTACGGTTTTTTTGGCTCACCCTGTATCAGGGGGCGAAGGTGCCATCACCCACTTGTGGGTGATTCACCCATGGGTGATAGGTGATGTGGGTGATGCCACCCACTGGGTGATGGGTGGGTGAATTTTGGGTGCTATCACCCATTTTTTCGCCCCCTGCCCTGTATACAAGGTTGTTATACGCTGCTCCTTGTTAGGTATTTGCGTGAGTGGATCAATCCATCAATACATCAAGACCCGGACTATGTGGCTCTTTCAAGTGATCAAATTCAACAAGCAGAAGGGGTGATTTCATCAGTGTTTGGTCCAAAGTATCGCACAGAAATGATCCAAACAATCATGCTGCAATGTCAAGAATTTGTTAATGATTGCAAATTTCAAGTATAAAATAGGGGTGCACACAAATTTCCGGAAACGATTGAATCAGGCAACAAATTTTATGCTTCTCGGCGAATAAAATTTTATGCTTCATGATCAATCGTTTCAATAAACACAATTTTACTGAAAATCAGGCAAAGTTAGAGTTCACTAATGACTCAGAATCAGGCAAAAAGTTGAAAAATTCATCAAAAATTGAACATTTCGTGAAAAATTGAAAAATGACACCAAATTTATCCAATTTGAAAATTGTTTTGGGTTATTGAAACGAAAACCCTGATTCAAGATTTCCTTTTCAATAACCCAAAACAATTTTTTGTCTCTGATTTCGATGATTTTTGTGTCAATCGTCTTCTCTCATCGTCCTCTATAACTTTTGTTTTAGCGTCGTGGGGGTAGGCTTTTTAACTGGCGTCCCGGGCCACGGCCCGGCCGGCCCTGGACGGGCCGCGGCCCAGCCTTCAAATTTTTTGGCATCCCGGGCCGCGGCCCGGCCCAGAAATGTCTATTTTTTTCAATTTTCCTATAAAATTGTCCATTTTTTCAATAAAAATTGACATTTTTCACCAAAAATTGTCAAAAAAAGCTGTGTTTGCCTATAAATGCGAATTTCAAGTTTTTAAAGGGAGTGTAACATTTATGACGTATTCTCGAAAAAAACGCGAAAAATTTTTTCTAAAGAGGACCTTTCTAGGCCTAATTTTA
>OZJO01001284.1:13305-27958 GCA_900406225.1 Acrobeloides nanus
AAGAGGACCTTTCTAGGCCTAATTTTATGCGGGGAATCAATTGCACACATTACCGAAGCATGAAAACGCTTCCTTAATCCTGATTCAGAGAAAAAAGTTCGTTTTTTGAACCAAAAATTGCCATTTTCGATGTCTAAACGTCTTTTTAACGTGTCGAAAATGTGCGCAATGAATTTTTCGCCTAGAAATTACCCTAAAAAAACGGTTTTTAGAATAAAATAAGAAAATTTTTTTTCGATTTTTCGAGAATACGCCATAAATGTTAAGCCCTCTTTAAATTTCACGAAATATGAGGTATTTTTTGTCTTTACAAATACGGCCTGGGCCGGCCCCTACTCTACCGGGCCGCGGCCCGGCCCAGGCCTTAAAAAATCTGGCTCCTCGGGCCGCGGCCGGGCCGGCCCCCACTCTGCCGGGCCGCGGCCCGGCCTTAAAAAAATCTGGGTCCTCGGGCCGCGGCCGGGCCGGCCCTTAAAAAGCCTACCTGGGGGTCGATTGTTGTACTTGATTAGTGTCAAGTGATTATTGACAATTGAGCAAAAATGAATGAAAAAGTTTTTTAGTGCACTTATCAACTGTCCACTTGTCAACTGTTTCATTCATTTTTGCTCACTTGTCACTAATCAAGTACAACAATCGACCCCAGGACGCTAAAACAAAAGTTATAGGGGACGATGGAAGAAGACGATTGATGGTTAATATTCAACTAGAAAATACACAACTAGAAAGTTTTATAATGCCATGCAGGAACTCGAAAATACACAACTAGAAAATGCTATTACAAATTATGATAAATGCGATTACAAATTATGATATTAAAATCATAATTTGTAATCGCACTAGAAAATGCGATTACAAATTATGATATTAATATCATAATTTGCAATCGCATTTATCATAATTTGTAATCGCATTTNTTCAAATGCGATTACAAATTATGATAAATGCGATTGCAAATTATGATATTAATATCATAATTTGTAATCGCATTTTCTAGTGCGATTACAAATTATGATTTTAATATCATAATTTGTAATCACATTTATCATAATTTGTAATCGCATTTTCTAGTTGAATGCTAACCCGATTGATACCAAAATCATCGAAATCAACAAAAAATTGTTTTGGGTTATTGAAAAGAAAACCCTGAACCCCTGGGTTTAAATCAAACATTCTCTATATCATCTGGACATACAGAAATTACATGTTTAATGTAGTAGGATAACTAATTTGAGATTTTAAGGGAACTTCAATAACACCATTTGAATGCTGCAACATGTTCTTTCAACCATTGATAGGTACACTTTTTTTGCTCTTTTATCCATGAACACATGATTTTGAGGCACTCAAAATGGAGGTTTATGTTGGCTGTTTAATCATAATAATACGATAAGTCAATCAGCTCTCGATTTGAGCAAAGGTCTTGAGCTGGTATTTAGTGTAAGCGTCACTCAAAATTTATTTGAAAACCAATGTTTAGATTGCCCACAACTCGTTTTCCAACTTTCTCCACAAACATCCAGGAATCGATGTCTATTTAGTAGATGGCAATTTAGAGGCACTTCGATTAGCAACAGAATCATTCGATTCAATCACTCTTAAAGATAAACAGGGTGTCCGCTTGCGTATGCATAAAGAGGTGTGCCTTTGTCCTGTTCATAGGCTTTAAAGGACCAGTCTACTGTTGTGTTTTTGATGCCATGTGATAGAGCACAAAATTTGGAGCATTTTTTTCTATTACGGCACTACTTGAAAATCTAACGGCGAAAAGTTATGAGCGGAACAAAAAAATTTTCAAATGAGTTTGAACATTGAAACGAAAACCCTGATTCATCAATCAGATTGTTTATTGAAACGATTGAATAAATCATTATAAAATTCAAAATCGTTGAAAAAAAACTAAATACAGCTTTTTCTATAACTCGACGAGACAAATAAAATGACACCAAAATTATCGAATTTGGACAATGTTTTGGGTTATTGAAACGAAAACCATGAATCAGGGATTTCGTTTCAATAATATAAAACATTGTTCAAATTCGATAATTTTGGTGTCATTTTATTCGCCTCATCGAGTTATAAAAAAAGCTGTATTTAGTTTTTTTTTCAACGATTTTGAATTTTATAATGATTTATTCAATCGTTTCAATAAACAATCTGATCACAAGCTCTTCGTTTCAATGTTAAAACTCATTTGAAAATTATTTTGTTTCGCTCATAACTTCTAACCGTTAGATTTTCAAGTAGTGCCGTAAAAGCAAAAAATACTCCAAATTTTGTGCTCTATCACATGGTATCAACTCCCCAAAAGTGGGCTGGTTCTTTAAATTAGTTTTTATATAGTATGAAACGGATCTACGTCGATTCGAATGTGGGGCTACTTCAAGTTCAGCGAAAGCGGTTGATAGCAAGGGAGTGAATTCTCAAGGATCAGCTTATGTGTTATGCTTGTTGCAAACGATTCTTCGTGTCTGCGAATGCCTTCCACTTTTTGTTTCTTATATTCAATACAATACACATATTTATAGGTATACACAAATGCAACTAATTCGAGACGCTAAACGTCACGAATTTGTCTCGACCTCGTTTGAACTAGTCGGAGTATTGACACGAAAACCCTGAATTTTACATTTTTAAATACGCTCAATTATTAGGTGTATTAACAATGACGGCATTTTTTATAGCTTGACGAAACGAACAAAGCGAGACCAAATTATTCAATTTAATCGTTGTTTCGGGTTATTGAAACGAAAACTCTGATTTAAGAATTCGCCATTTAAAAAAAAATCAATTTTAGTCAATTTGAACGCCAAATAAATGGAACGCAAGTTTGTAGTGTGCTACAGTATGAACAATGTGCAAAATCTTATATGGAGTATGTAAAGCCTATCCATTGGAATGAGGAGTTATCGAGCAGACTTGGTGTAACTTTTCGTCAAAATGTTGATAATTGTAGACGGTAAGAAGTTTAAAGGGGGTCCAGTTTGCGACCACTTCTCGAAAAAAATTTCTTTCTAAAAAGGTCATTTTTAGGGGTAAAATCATGCGAGAAATCGATTGCGCGCATTCCCAAACCTTGAAAACGCTTCCTCGACCCTGATTCAGGGAAGGAATCGGTGTATTGAAGCGAAAATCAAACATTTTCGGATCTTTATGAGAAAACCATCGATTCTTAGGTTTTTCTAGGTGGGGAATCGATTGTGCGCACTCCCGAATCGTGAAGATGCTTCCTTGACCCTGTTTTTTTCCTCGGCTCTAGATTTGAAGCGAAAATAATATAATTAGATACGTAAATAAATTGATTTTCGCTTCAAAACACCTATCCCTTCCCTGAATCATGGTCAAGGAAGCATTTTTACGCTTCGGTGCTGCGCGCAATCGATTTCTCGCATGATTTTACCCCTAAAAATGACCTTTTTAGAAAAAAATTTTTTTCGAGAAGTGGTCGCAAACTGGACTCCCCCTTTAAGAATTATACAAAAAAACGTTTTTTTCCTCGGCTCTAGATTGTTTCGAAATGGATTTTTTGAGAAAGATTTTTCGCATAAGTTATAACACGAAATTCGCATATTTGTAACGCAAGACTCGCATATTTGTAAAACGTTGTGAAAATCGGTTTTGAACAATCCGTTTCGAACTTCCTACACAATCTTTTCTTCATCTCAATAAGAATGCAATTACAAAATTCCATACCACTTGGATATACTCCGTTTCCTGCCGAACGTTATAACGATTGGGCGCGCATGGCACAGTGCAATTGTTCATTTAGGCACTGACGCTCAAAAGTTCAAGTGCGGCGTCTTCTTTACAAGTGAGGCTATCAACATTTTTTGTGACTCTGCGTTATAAGGAACAGGGTTTTCGCGCTAATACACAAAACAATTCAAAACATACAATCATTTCGAATAATCTCTTTATGTTTTTTGAATTGTTTTGTGTATTAGCGCGAAAACTCTGTTCTTATAACGCAGAGAGTTCCAAAAAATGTTGATACCCCACGTGTAAAGAAGGCGCTGCAACAAGATCAATAATCTCTTTATGTTTTGAATTGTTTTGTATATTAGCGCGAAAACCTTGGAGCATTTTTTGTTTTTTGGCATGTTCTAAATCGTTGTAGTTGTCGAGAAAATTGCGTTTGAAATTTTGAATTGATGTACATGTTTTCGTTGTAATACACTTCAAACGCAATGTTCTCGACAACTACAACGATTCAGAAGATGCCGTAAAAACAAAAAATGCTCCATTTTCCATGAACTTTCCGAATATCAACAAAAATGGCAACTTTCCCCCACTAGACTGATCCTTTAATCGATACTAGTTCAAAAATTTTTCAGAAATTTTCGTCCATGTCAGAAGACTTTATTTCACGGACCTATTGACTATTATGACCTACCAGTGGAATTAACACAAAATACACAGGTGTTGATGTTTTTTTTTAAATTGAATATTTTCAAAATGTAGGATTTTATCACCAAGCTAACAGTAGTATATGAGTCTCTCATGGTAACTGACACTATTCGAACTCGAAGCCCAAGCTTCTATGAGTTGCTTAGCTATATCGGGTACAATATAGCACTCTGGTTTGCCATTGGGCATATTATATGGTTCGTATAGTTAAATGCCATGATTATAGATAAAATTTTCTAGGTCCATCATTATAACACCCTGTAATTGGTTTTGTCAAAGTAACTCAAAAGTTGGTCCAACGAATCTATCTATATCAACTGTAAAAAATCCATCACCAGTAGTAACTCTTGGAAACCCAAACCGACAACAATTAGCACCAATTGATGCAAACACCTCATCACAAGAACTATTTCCAGAACAAATTTGATTTAAAGTCTGTTTCACGAAAAGGTTCCAGGAAGGAAGCATACCCTAGTGGATAGCATCACAGACTTCGAGTTTGAAGACCCAGGTTCAATCCCGCTTGGAGCCAAATCTTTTTGCATCGTCCAAAATTGATGAAATTTTTTGTCTAGAGGTAATCTTACGCGAAAAACATGATGGTGATATTATTTTTTCATGAAAATTTTTGTAAAAATTAGAAAAATCAATTTTTTTCAAAAACATCAAGATTTAAGTAAAAATTGATTTTTCTATTTCTTACAAAAATTTTCATGAAAAAATAATATCACTATTGTTTTTCGCATAAAATTACCCCTAATTTTCATCAATTTTGAACGATGCAAAAAGATTTGGCTCCGAACGGGATTGAACCCGGGTCTTCAAACTCGAAGTCTGTGATGCTATCCACTAGTCTATGCTTCCTTCCTGGAACCTTAACATGAAACAGACTGTATTTTTTTTTAACATTTATACTTGGCAAAAAAGTGCTTTCATAAACAATAAAATAAACCTTTATGGAGTAACATCAATTATATACCTTCAAAATTAACACGTGATTGGATGAAAATGAATGAATGAAAAAATGAACTAAACAACCGAATTAGACCGATGTACAATTTCATAAACAAATAGTAGTAGAAAATATCGACGATATAAAATCGTTGTATACGAAACAAGATCAACATATTAGGTTGGTCAATAAGGTGCTTTTGAGCGCTACTGTCGAATATTTACCAAAATGACTCCTCCGGAGGGGTTTCTTCTACGCAGGGAATCGATTGCGCGCATTGCCGAGCTGCAAAAACGCTTTCCTGATTCAGGGAATGGTGGGTGTATTGAAGCGAAAATGAACTCAAATTCAGAGTTTCGCTAGAAAACCTACCTTCTATGAGTTTTTCTAGGCGGGGAAGAAAATCAATTGCGCGATTTTCAAGGCATGAAAAAAATATTCTTGAAAATGCGCGCAATTGAATCTCCGCCTAGAAAAACCCATGGAAGGTAGATTTTCCGGCGAAACTCTGAATTTAGTTCATTTTCGCTTCAATACACCCACACTCTTTCCTAAATCAGGGAAGCGTTTTTGCAACTCGGCAATGTGCGTAATCGATCCCCCAGTTTAGAAAAATCCCGGAAGAGTTATTTTGCTAAATATTCGACGTAACGCTCAACAGCACCTTATTTATTGAACAACCCAATATATGTCGAAACTTCACTTAATTTACGTTGAAAATATGATGTAAACAGGCACGTAGGGGGGACAAGGGGGTCTATAGATCACTTCCTCGAAATTGAAAAAATGAAAATTTTCTAATGGTCAACGCTTCCCTGATCCTGATTCAGGGAAGGGGGTGTATTGAAGCGAAAATGAACTTAAATTCGGAGTTTCGCCGAAAAACCGATGGACCAAGAGGTAAAAACCTCAAAACAAGGGGAACCACTAACTTGCCAGATAGGACGGAATCGCTTCTTACCGAGGTCGGAGAATTATTTTGAACCTGAGTTGAAACAGACTATAACAGATTTCTAGGCATCACTGGTATAGTCCCCCCTCCCCCCTGAACCTAGATCTCTCGCTACGTGCCTGGGTGCAAGGATTCAGAATTGTTTTCTCCTTTGAAATTTCAGGCGCCATAAAAACCGGCAATAACATAATTTAATATATACAAATAAAGGAAATCGCGATCAAAAAAACTGTCTCGTAAATCAATATAGAGTTCAGCGAAAACTATTCATATAAATAATAAGACCCTATGAGCTCAAGAGTATCAACAAAATCCCCCTTAAGAGAACAAAAAATAATAATAAACGATACGAAAAATATGTGTACAAGTCATCAAATTAACAATGTTTCAATTCCAAATTAGGCCATATCCTAAAGGTTGGCCATTGAGCGTGTAGGTGAAGCAAAATTGAAGCCGGAAAAAAGGTTCGAACAAGAAATTGGCGAAGAGGTATTCAAGTGCACAAAGAATGAGCGGATAAATGATAGTTTTTTTGTTGTAAAAATAAGTATAGTCGAAAAATTGTTTTTGGCTACCACGGAACTTTTTATTGAATCAGGCAACGTGTGCATTGAAACGAAAAGAAACATGGATCCTTTTATAGCTTTTTTTGATGTATCTCTGCGTGGTCGTATGGCGGAAAAATCAGAATTAGTACTAACTACTACAGACTACACACTACTACTACAGACTACTAATAGTCTGTAGCAGACTACTAGTAGTAGTCTGTAGTCTATATTAGTAGTACTAGTAGTCTGTAGTAATATCTGTAGTATGTAGTCTGTAGTACTACATATTACAGATACTACTACAGACTACTAGTAGTCTGTAGTAGTACTAGTAGTAACTACTAGTACTACCACTACAGACTACACACTAATACTACTAGTACTACTATTACAGACTACATACTACAGAATACTACTACAGACTACTAGTAGTAGTCTGTAGTAGTATCTGTAGTATGTAGTAGTATCTGTAGCATGTAGTAGTAGTTTGTACTAGTTAGTACGAATCCTGATTTTCTCGCCATACGACCACGATTCATAAAAAACTATATAAGGGTCCACGTTTCTTTTCGTTTCAATGTACACGCATTGCCTGATTCAATAAAAAATTCCTTGGTTCATTTTTCTATCCATTTTTTCCGCCATAAAACATGGAAGTACGAATAACGTAAAGATCGTTTTTCTTCTTCATGCCATTATGGTCATTGAACCAGGTGAGGGTGCCGTTGTAGAAGTGTTCGTCGACGCGTTGTTCCCATCCGAGCTCTTCCTCAAATCGTTCACGCGCAGCGTATTCGATTCATTCGCACTCCCATTCATTTTGTGTATCGTAATCCCGTTGATTAAACTCTTATGGAAATCTTCGCTGTGATTCATTTGGAATTGCTCCGCCTCGTGTTTGAGAATATTGTTCCTCAGCTTTTCCTTTACTTCGGCCGATGCCGACTTTTTCGCTGGTGGACGCTGCTCTTCTTCGTAGTTTTCCATTTCGTGATTCGACTGTTCCGAATCGTTCTTATACGAGAGATCACTGTTCCTTCGCTTTTTATTCGGCGTGCATTTGCCGTTGGATTCGGCTTCGTCCATAGTACCGTTCACAGCTTCCATGGTCGAGTCGTCTTGGAGATCGAAGGGCTCGGAACATAGAGGTGTTGGTGGGGCGTTGGGAATGATTTCATCGTCGTCGAAGATCTTCGGCAGGGCAGGCTTTTCCTCTTCGCTGATTTCATCACTTTCTTCACCTGATGGTGGTCGTTGGAGTTCGTAAAGGACTTCTGTGATATAGCCAGCAACCCGAGAATCCATCTAAAATGAAAATGGTTACAGGGTGTTCCAAAAAAAGAGTATTTTTGGCGAAAATTTTTCAAATTTTTTCGATTTTTTGAATGAAATGAAGATTTCTATTTGAAAAAAACTTACAAAATGCGAGATCGTGAATTGCAACAATTGACTCTGAAGTTTATGGAATTCTCCACGACACGCCTCATGCCTAGCAATTTGGAGCAGTGTTTGAGCCGCTCGCCGAAGCATGCTAACCGAAGTTCCCATGAGCTCGGAATTTTCTCGCAGCACTTGAATACCTTGTTGGGTAACGATCTAAAATTTTAGATTATCATTCTCAATTATTACTATCAAAATTGTACTTGGTGCATATTCGAGTCCGCCATTTCGATGAAAGAAACCAAGTTTTTGACAACCGGGGTCTGCAAGGCGGCAATAAAGCAGACAGCTTCGGAAGCAATGCACATTGCATTCAAAATGACAATCGCAAATTCCCTAAAAAGAGGAATTATATGAGGTCACGGAGGAGAGGTCGAGTGGGGAAACTGAAAAAACCGAACCGAAAAAAACCAATTTTTTTCGATTTTTTTCAATTTTTTCAATAACTTACCGATTTTGTGTTTCTTCTGATAGGCTAATGAGACCGCATAAGACTCGGATAAATTCTTCCATTCGCGACCAAGGTCCGCTGGCGATTAGCAAATCAACATTGCTATCAAGAACCGACATTTTGCATATAGTTTCCAGGATATAACTTCTAAAAATTTGAAGTAAAGAAGTGCACAAAATTTTTGGAACGATTTAGGTATCTCAATGAACGTGAAATTTTTCGAAAAAATTTTTTTTCATCATCTTGACCCTTCTAGGGTAATTTAATGCGGGGAATTTCGACTGTATAAAGTGTTTGAGAGCTCTCACCTTGGAGACAAAACCCCTGCATGCAGAGGATCTTTAGCTTGCAAATTTTTGCTAACACCCCAATGCAACAGCCCATCGAAAATTGGCCATGCGATGTCATTGTCGAATTCGTTCAAGTCCAGCTGCACACTAATATGAGCCAAAATGGTGAACGCGTCCTCTCTCAACTGATTCGCCGCATCTTGAAGTTGCTTCAAGTTGTTGTTCTCATCCGAAGTCAGGGTAGTTCCTTTTGGCTTCTTATCGGGGTCATAGCCGCGTCGATGTCCTAGCACATCACTATTCCTCGAGCCCATGGCCGAATTCGAACGAGATTGGCTTTCAGCCGACTCTTCATTTTCTTTCTTGATTTCGTCGGCGAACAGCACGGATAGAGACTTTGTTGGCAACGTTTCAGTGGCGCTCTCATCTTCCATTAGTCGTATGAAACGCCCGATGATGTATAGCATTCCTTTGTGCTTGGATAGGATGCCTTCGTTACCCGGTAGGAAGGAGAAACCTCGGAGTATGTTTGAAAGTGCCAGGCATCGGTTGATCTAAATTTTGTGATGAGCTATAGTCAACTTTCGATTTAGTGACCCCTCCCGAGAATTTTTCCGTCAACACAACCACGCAGGGATGCGTTGTAAAAGTATAAGTACAGTCAAACTCAATTTAGTGAAACTCTCCCTCTGATTCGATTTAATGAGCCCTCCCTGAGGAGCGTCACTAAATCGAGAGTTGACTTTTTCCCCACTCGACTCCCAACTTACAAGTTCATTCAGGCAGTTCGAATCACCAATAAATTCGGTAAATTTGGTATTGCTCGAATCATCTTCCACCTTCACAGGCTCTTCGTTGAGAATCGGACTCGTTTTCAGGGTATTGTCGAAGAACTCCGGTTTTGGTTGTGCATTTCTCGCCCTCATCTTGGCATATAGATTAGCGTAAAGTCGGTTGGCCATCCCAAGACCCTTGCCCTTTGGAATATTTTTCTTGATCTCATCTACCGTTGGCAAGTCTTTGCTGATAGCTTCATCGTTTTTGAATCCCGATGGGCGGAATTTTTTCAACAGCAGTGGGACTGGTTTCTTCTCTAAGTGGACACGGCGCCCAGTTATGGTTTTTTGTGTGAAATTTCCTCGGGCACCACCGGCACGTAAGATTTGTTGTTTCATTGGAATTTTGAGGTCATCTTCCGAGGAAACAGTCCAATAATCTGGCTCTGTTTTGTTCGATGTTTCTTCGTAGCTATTGGATTCGTCAAGAGCATTTTCTGCCTAAAATATTTTTGCTATAAAAAATTGAAAAAAATCGAAAAAAATTGAATTTTTTTCAATTTTTTCGCGATTTCTTTTTTGCTCGTAACTTTTTATCGTGAAATTTTCAAGTAGTGCTGTAAAAACAAAAAAATGGCAACCACCTCTCATCATCAAATTACCTCAAATGTCTGTGGGAAGAGCACCTCCAAAACAGCCCTCAGATGTTCTATAACCAAATCCAAGATTGCCGGTGCGGCGTTCAAATTGAAGTGCGGTGTCGTATCGTCATATAGCATCACATTGAGAGCATTGATAGCCCAAATAGTTTCGAATTCAAGTCCACTCCGGAGTGCCATGGTCAACCTTTTCGGCGTCACCCAGATCAAATCTCGAGAAAGTAGTTTTCGGCGTCTCCTTTGCTGTGCCAATGAAGTAGCTTCAACACTACCCGATGGAAACTGCATCAATGAACTGCTTCCAAAACCTGGGCCATGAATTAGGCCATGCGAAGAGAAGTTACCCGGCTGAGGTCCAGTCGGCGGCATACCCGCATGATGGGCTCCCACGGGTGGTTGACTTTGTAGAAGTGAGTTATGTTGAGTGGAGAATAGACCCGGTGCTCCTCCATCTCGCCGTTGTGATGAACTGGAAGATGGAGTTGAGCCCGATGAGCCCGTTGTCGTAGCCATTGGCGGCGCGGTTAGTTGAGTCTAAAATCAAAGTAGATTAGATCAAATTAAATTTCAAGGACATCTGTAAACGGATCGAGAAATTGAATTAAAACAAGTGGGCGATCGTGCGCAACGTTGTGTGAAAAAAATTGAAATTTTTTTCGAATTGTCGAAGTTTTTAATTTTTGACGAATTTTTAATTTTTGTCAAATTTTTCAATTTTTGACAAATTTGTAATTTTTGATGAATTGTTCAATTTTTGACGAATTTTTAATTTTTGTCAAATTTTTCAATTTTTGGCGAATTTTTCAAAATTTTGACAAATTTTCCAATTTGTGATTAATTGTTCAATTTTTGACGAATTTTTTAATTTTTGACAAAATTTTTAATTTTTGACGAATTTTCCCATTTTTGACGAATTTTCCAATTTTGACAAATTTTTCAATTTTTGACGAATTTTTCAAAATTTTGACAAAATTTTCAATTTTTGACGATTTTTTAATTTTTGGTGAATTTTTCAACTTTTGACAAATTTTCCGAATTTTGACGAATTTTTCAATTTCTTTCAAATTTTTCAATTTTTGTCGAATTTTTAATTTTTGACAAATGTTTTAATTTTTACGAATTTTTTTATTTTGAATTTTTGCGGCAAAAATTTGATGTTAACACTCACTCTTAGTCTTTGATTCGAGCCAGGTGAAGCAGCCGATGGTTGGTGTTGAGGAGTAGGAGCACCAAAATAAGGTGGCTTCACCGTGTATTGTGGTTGTGGCGGTCGTTGATAATCGGCTGGTGATTGTTGTGTTCGTGGCGGCATCTGACCGGGTGGCATATTCGAAGGACCAGGTAGGAAACCTGGATATCTTGGCTGGCCTGGCTGCCACATACCTGGATGATGCGGGTACATGGGGTGGGGTCCAGGTGGAGGATAATTTCCGGATTCCATACCCGGCATTCCAGGATAACCGCCATAAGGCGGCTTCATACCCGGCTGGGATGAGCTCATTGAAGGTGGTTGTGGTCTTGATGGCATATACATATTTGGGTAGTAATTTCCACTAGCTGGAGGTGGTTGCCCCATCGGGCCTGGCCCAACCGAAGTGGTCATCGGCGGTGTTGGTGCGTTGGCAGCATATGACGAAGTCGGGGTTGGTGCCGAGTATGGTGGTTGTTGACTAGACGGTCTTGCCTGCTGTGATTCTTCATTGCCAGTGGCTGAAATTCTACTCGTGCTGTCCGGGGTCCCTGCTGGAGGTGGACCGGTCGATGGAGCTCTTGAAGTTGAGTTGGGTACCGGGATCGTAGACGTGGATGGTGGTCCGTCTGGTGGGCCGGGTTTCGAGCTTGGAGGCATCGATGTATAAGGCGTCGGTGCGTTCGAATGAGTTGGCATAGCAAGTGAATATGGTGGATATTGATGTGGGATGGAGGGGTGTGGATGAGCACCCTGGGGCACTGGTTGTTGCCCGGGATGCTGCTGCTGGCTACCCGGGTATTGAGGCTGCTGATTTTGATTGTAATATGGGTGCTGCTGGCGTTCGTCATAGAGAGGATCACCCTAAAAAATGATCAATTTTAATTTGGTATCATGTGAATTTGGCTGAATATTGACACGAAAACCCTGAATTTTACATTTCGAAAAAAGCTCGACGAGACGAACAAAACGATACCAAGTTTATCCAATTTGAAAATTGTTTTGGGTTATTGAAACGAAAATCCTGAAACAGAGTTTTCGTTTCAATAACCCAAAACAATGTTCAATTGGGATAATTTTAGTGTCATTTTACTACACAACTTACCGGTGGTCTAATCCCAGGATGCCCAGGCATTCGATGCATAGGACCGGGTGGAGGATAAGCACCGGGCGGATAGCCATGTTGAGGAGGTTGCATCCACGCCGGATGAGGATGTTGTCCGGGTGGAGGACCATGTGGATGGCCATAATAGAAAGCGTTCGGATCACCAGGATGTCCTGGATAGCTAGGTCCCGGTTGACCATATGGAGGTGGAGCACCTAAAAATTCTTTTTGTTTTTTTTTACAAAAATTCTATTTTTTGTTTTTTTTCTATTTTTTGCCTTATTAGTGCTTGGATACTTTGAACAAACTTCATTATGAAAGACACTCAGGTATGAAAATTGAAACAGATTTTCAACCATAGTAGCCAAGGCAACGAAAAGCCCCAAGGAAGGGAGAGTTGATTAAAAGGCAATGGCAACCTTTAGCGCTTTATATTCATGGAGCTTAGCTTATAGCGCTTTAACATACATCAAGAAAGAAGTCTTATTTTGAGCACTATACAATAACATAATTTTAGAAAGATGAGGATGGATGTTTGTCGAGAAATTTCAATAATCCATTCAAGTACCTTTTGTTCAAAAAAATTTTCCATGATCTATACTTAATTGAAAGGTTAATTATCGTTTCGTGGAGTGGAAAAGTAGTCAATTGGGATGAAGAAAAAGCAACAAGCTATTATGGCATAAGATTTAATCAAATTACACCGAAAGAATTGTGTTTATGTGTGTGTGATTCAATTTCTATATTTACACAAGATACATTTATATGAAAAAAGCCTCAACCACGTGCTTTATGCACTAGACAGAGGATGTTTCTGGGAAAGAAGAGAAAAAAAATAAAAACATATGTTTGTAGTGTGATTAAAAAGAGGAAAAATTAGAAGGAGAGAAAAAAAGTAAACAAGTCATGAATTTTTAAAATGAATTGCATAATAAATCAGATGAAAAAAAATTTTCAACAGAGATGAATGGTCAACGAAAAGGGAAGGCGAAGAAGAAAAATAAAAAAAATTTTTTAGGACCAGCCCACTCGGAAAAGAAAACACCCTGAAAAATTATATATTCGCAACGTTTATGAAAAATGGAACATTTTTTCTTTTTACGGCATCTTCTGAATCGTTGTAGTTTTTGAGAAAATTGCGTTTGAAGTTAGCGATTTTTTGAAAAATCTGTGTATTACAACGAAAATATGAGCGCAGTGAAAATTCGGCATATACAAGAACGGGACAATGAAGTGATTACAAGCACAATTGTCACTCCGTTCTTGGTCATCCCGTTCATGTGTTGTTTGAACGATCGCTCCATATCATCTATACCGAAAATTCGTCCCTGAATCAATCAAAGTTGTGTATTGACACGAAAATTTAAAAAAATTTTCGTTTTTCATCGACTTACAAAAACTACCAAAAATTTTTTTGAATTTTCGCGTTAATACACAACTTTTAAAATTCATCAAAATTTGAAAAATTCGCAAAAAAAAAATTTGATTTTTCCTTAAAAATTCGATTTTCACAAAAAATTTATTTTTCAAAAATTTCATTTTTGCATCGACTTTTTAAATTTTCATAAAATGAACATCGTAGCAGATTTTATAGCTAAATGAGACGAGCAAAAGGACACCAAAATTATCCAATTTGAACATTGTTTTGGGTTATTGACACAAAAACATGAATCAGGGTTTTCGTTTCAATAACCTAAAACAATGTTCAAATTGGATAATTTTGGTGTCATTTTGTTCGTCTCATCTATCTATAAAAAATTGCTACAATGTTCATTTTATGAAAATTTATTAAAAAGTCGATTTTTCTGCAAAAAATTCAAAAAAGTTTGTGTATTACAACGAAGAGCTTGTACACAAATTCAAAATTTCAAACACAATTATCTC